>NW_020769747.1:53833-71395 GCF_900518735.1 Pseudonaja textilis | reverse complement strand
CTATCTATCTATCTATCTATCTATCTATCTATCTATCTATCTATCTATCTATCTATCTATCTATCATCTATCCCTGCCTATCTATCCATCTCTCTCTCTCTCTCTCTGTCTATCTCTGTCTATCTAGCTTTCTATCTATCTGTCTGTTATATATCTCTCTCTATCTTTCTATCTATCTCTATCAATCTATCTATCTATCTAGCTATCCTTGTCTGTCTATCTATCTACCTACCTGTTGTGATTCGAAGGATCGGTCCTGTTGGGAGTTTTGACTCTGATGACTGTTAGATCGTGGATTGACGTCAGAACCAGGAAACGTTAATCTGAAGGGCAAGCCAGTTAATTAGCATGTTGCCTTAATGGGTATAAAAGGACACAGCTGAGCTGGTGCCTTTCGCCAGGAACAAAATGACTATTTTGAATGAGGACGTTACTGCAAAGAGCTCTCTGTTTGTTTGAATTTCGAAGGGGAGTCCTAACAGTTTCTGCCAGCTGTTATCTTGTTATTTCCTTCAGTTTGATTTGATTGTGAAACGGCTGCTTTCTGTTTGTTCGTTTGAATTTCCAAGAGGAGACATAACACCTACCTATCTACTTAATCTATCTGTAATCTATCCTTCTATTATCTATCATCTATCTATCGATCGACCTATCTATCGATCTATCCCTGGATATCTATATATTTATTTATCTCTCTCTCTCTCTCTCTCTCTATCTCTCTATCTATCTATCTATCCTTGTCTGTCTATCTATCTACCTACCTACCTAATCTAACTGTAATCTATCCTTCTATTATCTATCGATCGATCGATCGATCGACCTATCTATCTATCTATTCTTGGATATCTATATATCTATTTATCTCACTCTCTCACTCTCTCTCTCTCTATCTATCTATGTATCTGTCATCTATCTATCTATCACCTAACATTCGATTATCAATCTCTCTAGCTGTCTATCTACCGACCTACCTATCTATCTGTCTGTCTGTCTGTCTGTCTGTAATCTATCCTTCTATTATCTATCTATCTATCGATCGTTCGACCTATCTATCGATCTGTCCCTGGATATCTATATATCTATTTATCTCACTCTATCTATCTATCTATCTATCTATCGATCGATCTATCTATCTATCTATCTATCTATCTATCTATCTGTTATATCTCTCTCTCTTTCTATCTATCTCTATGTATGTATGTATGTATGTATGTATGTATGTATGTATGTATCTCTGTTTGCCTGCCAGCCTGTCTGCCTGCCTGCCTGCTTGCCGGCCTTTCTATCTATCTATCTATCTATCTATCTATCTATCTATCTATCTATCTATCCTTGTCTGTCTATCTATCTACCTACCTATCTACTTAATCTATCTGTAATCTATCCTTCTATTATCTGTCATCTATCTATCGATCGACCTATCTATCGATCTATCCCTGGATATCTATATATCTATTTCTCTCTCTCTCTCTCTCTCTCTCTCTCTCTCTCTCTCTCTCTCTGTCATCTATCTATCTATCACCTAACGTTAAATTATCTATTTCTCTATCTGTCTATCTATCTACCTACCTATCTGTCTGTCTGTCTGTCTGTAATCTATCTTTCTGTTATCTATCTATCTATCTATCTATCACTCTATATCTATCTATCTTTCACCTTTCTATCCCTGCATGTCAATCTCTATCTATCTATCTATCCATCCATCCATCTCTCTATCTCTCTCACTATGTCTCTATCAATCTATCTTTCTCTTTCTCTCTCTCTCTCTCCTTCTATCTATCTCTTTCAATCTTTCTTTCTATCTTTCTGTTATATATATCTCTCTCTTTCTATCTCTATCTATCTATCTATCTATCTATCTATCTATCTATCCATTCATTACTTTATCTATCTATCTTTTTCTAAATAACCATCTTTCTGTCTATTTTTTCTTTGTTTGTATCTATCTGTCTGTCTGTTTCTCCATTACTCTATCTATCATGTATCTCTAACTATCAATGTATCTATTCCTTCTATCCATCCATCTTCCGTATCCATCCATCCATCCATCCATCCATCCATCCTTCCATCCATCCTTCCATCCATCCATCCATCTAACTCTATCTATGTTCTGCATCTATCTATCCATCCATTAATCAATCAATCTATCTATCCATACATTCTATCCATCCATCTATCTTCCATATCTATCAATACATTCCATCCTTTCCATCCATTCCATCTATCTGTCTCTTGCTAAATTACCATCTATTTGTCTATTTTTTCTATCTATCTATCTATCTATCTATCTATCTATCTATCTACCTACCTACCTACCTACCTACCTACCTACCTACCAACCTACCTACCTACCTACCTACCTACCTATCCTCTTCATCTATCTATCTATCCATTAATCAATTAATCTGCTTGTCTATCTACCATGTTTCTCAGAAAATAAGGCTGGGCCTTATGTTATTTTGACCCCCCCAAAAAATGTCTAGGTTGTCTTTTGGGGGGGGTGACTTAATTTCTCACCCCCCTCAGCTAGTGCGCCCTGTGGGCAGCCACGCCTCACCACCAGCCGCTCCTAATGGCTGATCATGGCAGAGTGTGGAGAGCTCCCTACCCTCGCCACACACCTTTGCTGCAGACCCAGGTATGGTGCTGGGTGCAGGCCGGGTCAGCGGGCGGGTGTCGTCGTCGTTTTGGATGTCGGACTTGGTGGTGGAGCACTTTGGCCACCGCTGTTGCCTCCGCTGCCGCTGTTGCCTTCCCTTCTGCCCTTGTGCTGCAGCATTTGGAGTGCTGCGCATTCCTCCACCAGCAGCTTTTCCGCCGCTTCTCGGGCGGGGAAGCCATAGCTTCCACGGTTCCCGCTGACGCTGGCGCCTCTCTCGCCAACGCCATCTCCAACAACAGCAGCACCCGTGAGACAGACCCAGGGGTGGGTTTCCACTGGTTCTATCTAGTTCTGTAGAGCTGGTAGTTATGAGACTGCACAGTTCGGAGAACTGGTAAATCATACCCCTGGCTGGCCCCGCCCCTTCCTACCCACCCACTTTCCGCCCTGCCCAGTTATTCCTCATCTCCCCCACCATTGCTAACCTGCCTTCACCCACCATTGCTGCCTTCTTTCCATCTATGCCTGCCTGAATTCCCTGGGTGAGTGATGCCACAATATAGTTGGGAATGGTGGTGTTTTGCAAGGTCAGGGTGGGGGGGTGAGCAAAGCGCCCCTGCAGCAACTTATTTGAGCGCCCAGAGCCAGGATCGCTGCCTCTGCCACCCGCGGGCCTTGAGCAGTCCCCCCCCGCCCCGCCCTCCCAAAGCACACCAAAGTCGCCTGTTTCCTTGGGAGGAAGGGGTGGGAAGGGCGCTCAAAGCTCCCTGCCACCACCGCTTGGCTGTCCGTCTTTCTCCCACTCAGCAGTTCCAGGGCAGTGGCCGGTGAGGCTGCCTGCCCTGAAGGAGAACGCCTGTCTCTGCTCCTGGAGAGGGAGGCAGGAAGGGCATCCAAGCGGCGGCAGTGGGGGAAAGAAGACGTTGGGGCGGCTGTTGCCCGCTCCCTAGCTTGCTCACATTTCAGCGGCTGCTGAGCCCCCGCCTTGGGGCTTCCTCACCTGATCTGCTCCAAGCGATGTCTGCCCGGTAGTATCCTGCCTGTCAGACACGCAGAGCCCTTGATCGAATGAATAATAACTGATAGATATATAAGCATTTGTTAGATTGACAATTTGAGAACCCTTACAACTTGTAAGGACTATGAAAGAATAGCACAAAAGATTTGTAACCAACTGACACACTGTATGTATATAATTGAAAGATGGTTTTATGTTTTTATGTTTTTGTCTGTAAATGTTTGTCTCAAAAAATAAAAAAAAATTCCAAAAAATAAATAAATATGAGTTAATTGCCAAGCTTCTGAATTTTGATCACGTGAGCAAGGGGATATCGTAATGGTCGTAAGTGTGAAAAATGGCCGTAAATCACTTTTTTTCAAACATCAAATGGTCACTAAATGAATGGTTACAAATCATATAAACGTGACTGGGATGGAGGCTGACCTAAGTTAATTTGCCACTTGCATAAGGTTATTTAAACTGATGTGTTGGAAGTAAAATAGGGTTGGTTCCAAGCTGGGAGAAAGATGCAGGAGCTGATGAATTTGGAGGCAAGCTGCAGGAAAGGAGGTCTCCATTTACAGGTAGTCCTCGACTTAGGACCACAACAGAGCCCCAAATTTCCATTGTTAAGTGAGACATTTGTTAAGTGAGTTTTGCCCCCTGGTACGACCTTGCCACCATTGTTAAGTGAATCACTGCAGTTGATAAGTTAGTAACACGTTTGTTAAGTGAATTTGACTTCCCCCATGGACTTTGCTGGTCATATGGTTGCAAAAGGGGATCATGTGATCCCGGGACACAGCAACAGAAAACATTTGCTAGACCAATACTCGAATACAGCTCATCAGTCTGGAACCCACATTACGTATCTGATATTAGCACAATTGAGAAAGTCCAGAAATATTTCACAAGAAGAGTTCTCCACTCCTCTACTCGTTGTAGAATACCTTATGCCACCAGACTTGAAATTCTAGAACTAGAAAACCTTGAATTACGCCGTCTTCGGTCTGATTTAAGCATGGTATATAAAATCATACATTGCAATGTCCTACCTGTCAATGAATACTTCAGCTTCAACCATAACAACACAAGAGCACACAACAGATACAAACTCAAGGTTAACCGCACCAAGCTTGATTGCAGGAAATACGACTTCAGCAACAGAGTGGTCAATGTCTGGAATACTCTACCCGACTCTATAGTTTCTTCGCTAAACCCCAAAAACTTTAACCTTAGACTGTCTACTATTGACCTCACCCCTTTCCTAAGAGGTCTGTAGGGGGCGTGCATAAGCGCACCAACGTGCCTACCGTCCCTGTCCTATTGTTTCTTTTATTTTTCTTTTATTTTTCTTATATGTACCCATTTCATGTATTCATAACTATGTATACACTTATACTTATTATCTTGTAAACAATTGACAAATAAATAAAATAAAATAAATAAATAAATAAACAGTCGTAAGTATGAACCAGTTGCCAAGCATCTGAATTTTAATAAATATGAGCATGGGGATGCTTCAGAGGTTGTAACTATACATCTGAACTGGACTGCGTTGTTTCTCTGTGTCATATAATATATGTGGGTATGCAGGTATATGCGTAATTTTGTATTTATATACTTATTTTGTCGTGTTTATGTAGTGTATATTGGAGGTGATGACCCTTTGAGAGCTGTATGGAACGAAATTTCATTTTAACATATGCCGATTAGCATACATTTAAAGTGACAATAAAGTTATTCTAAATCTAAAGTCTAAGTCTGTGAAAAACGGAAATAAATCACTTTTTTTCCATGTCATTGTAACTTTGAACGATCACTAAATTCCCTTGCTTCAAGTAGTGGTAAACATAAGGTACTGAAAAGGGAATCAAAAGTCAAACAAGGCACACTCTGTATATGCTCTTAATCCATATTTTGCTCAAAGCAGAAAATTGGCACTAAAGACCAACGGCGCTTTGCAAACCATCTGTTATTTCTTTTTAATAAATCCTCTTTGTTTTCAATGCTCCAATTTTTTTTTGTTGGCTTTGTGTTATTTCCAACACTGGTTGGGAGGCAGGGATTGCTTTAGCTGCTGTTGCTGCTGTCGCTGCTCCTCCTCCTCCTCCTCCTCCTCCTCCTCCTCCTCCTCTATTCAATTTTTTATTAATTACATTTCTTACTGCTGTAGAAAGTTAGCAGACACCCCTCTCCTAGAAGAATGAAATATTCTAGGAAATATTAAAAAGGCAGAATATTATATTTCCCTGGATGAGAAAAGGAGAAACATGTTTTAAAGACAAAACAGCTTCCTGCAGCTCCCTGCCCCCGCTTCAGCACCAGGGTGATGGGATTAAGACATGGCCCTCAGGACATGATAGGATTACCCATCTCACCACATGGCACCTGGGAAGATTACATCACCTAACAGGATTCAGCCAAATTTAGCACACATACAACCTACAAAGCTAGCTATGACCCCTGACAACATCCAATCAGGATACTCTTCCTGTGCCCCAGGAAGTTCAAAGCTTAGAGAGGGCATAAAACCAAGGGACTCTCAGCATCTCTTCCCTTTTTGCTCAAGAGCTCCAAGGCATGTGGTCCTGTCCACCATTAAACCTTCTTTCCAAGCAACTTCCATGAAATCCAGTGTCTTTTTCCCCACTTGGAACTGAACCCAGAAGGATATTTCTTCCAACACTGCTTAATAAACAGCGTGTTGTCTGGGTAATTTTCAATGTCAATCTATCAATTTCTGCACAGTCTAGTATCTCCTTTTTTAAAATTGATTTTCTATTAAATACATTTCTTGGTGCTTAATAAACATTGGGTTGACTGGGTATTTAATTTGCTTGACAATACAAATTACATTCTTAATCTCTACCCCTTTTTTCCAACCACTGGTAAAATAGATTCCATGTTTGATAATATTCTACATCCTCTTTCTGTTTAATTTTCAATGTCAATCTATCAATTTCTGCACAGTCTAGTATCTTAATTTATCTGTTCATCTCACGGTGTTTCTTCATTTTTCCAATGTTGTGCGAATATAACCCAAACCAATGGACTAAATGCTACTATTACTGCCTTTTTGTTGGGGTTTTTTTTAATAGCAGGGGTGGGATTCTATTGGTTCTGACCCATTCTATAGAACCCTTTGTTAACTTTCTAAGCAGTTTGGAGAACCAGTTGTTAGAAAAAAACTCCTTTTGTTTTTTTCCACCCTTATTACATTCTTGGCAGTATGCCTAGACTGTCTCCAAAGGAGGGTTTTTTTTTTCTTTCCTGGTACTTTCTTAAAGGGGAAGGGTTGTTTTAAGCTTTTTACTCTGCTGTTGGGAGGAAATACTCCCCTGGAAATACTTCCAACCACATGCAACAATCAGCACTTTGAAGAAATAAAAATGCTCCTGGAAAGGAGCATTTAATGACAAGGAACCAAGATGAGTGACATTCAGCAAGGCTTCTTGGCTAGCTAAACAGATTGACATTCAAACATGAGTTTACATACCCTGAGTTTTGGTCTAAAACTGGTTTTTGGTGAAGTTTAATTCTGTCCTTGGTGATGTTTAATCCTGTGTTTATTGATGGGATAATTTTCCCTATTCAGCTTAGTTTGGAAGGAAAAAGGTTAATCTTTGTTCCTGAAAAGAAACTGGGTTGAGAAATCTGGCTAGTTCCTGTGTCTATTTGTTGGTAATTGGTTTAACAAGCAACAGCTACTGTTGTGATTTAATTATTTGTGTTGTGTTTGAATTTTTTCCTGTCTCATGGTTTCTTTTTCTATCTGGGGAGGGGGGTCTTCCTTCACTGCTTTAGTGGTATCTGGCACTGTCCTTTTGTGGTGTACTTCCAAGAGGCAGGTTGCAAGCTTGGCACTAATTTTTTTACTGCCTTTCTGGGGGGCATGTGATCTTTCCTTAAATCTGGATGATTTCCTTAGGATATCTTGTGAGGTGAGTGAGACCAGCTGGTGCCTTTAAGTGGTGCATTGGATCTAAGGATTGCTTTTCCTGGGTGTGCTCTTTCTGGAGAGCTTAAATGACCTCTCTGCTGAAGGGTTTCACTTTATGAGCGAGAGTTGGCTGCTGATAGTTATCATTGCATTTTAACTATTTTGATTCCTCAAAGTGCTCTGGCACCCTGCCTAATTTGTAACTCGGTAAGGCAGAAAGAATAAACATATTGTTTTTAGGGAGATATTAACATGATTCTGCTTGATAATGAAATGTGTGCCAGATTAAAGGGTCCTCCACCGGTCATTCACCCATATTTGTCAAGCAGGAAATGTTGTCTTGCTTGCAACAAGAACCACAAACGGAGGTACAAGTCAGAGGATTTTAACAAGGTGGGTTAGCAAAGATTTTGTGAAATCCAGCTACTTTCGCCCAGCAACTGGGTGGGTGGGTGTAACTGAAATTCAAAGTAACCAATGGATGATTGAAAAGTTGTTTTTCTGTGGTTTGTAGCCTTTGGAGTGTATAAAAGTAACTAAAACATATAGCAAGGGTTCAGATGTGCTCTGGGTAAAATGCTTTGAACCTTTGCGCAAATAAAACTTATTTTTGGATTCCAAGGTCTGAGTCTGTCATTTCCTAAAACACAGGCTTGCAGGTATTTTTAATCTAATGATTGGTATTTAGGGAAGCTTTTTGTATTTTTGTACTGGTAATCCTTAACTTACAACAGTTCATTTAGTGACCATTTAGTTACAATGGCACTGAAAAAAGTGACTTATGACCGTTTTTCACACTTACGACCGTTGCAGCATCCCCACTGTCACGAGAATCCCACCCCTGGACTAAAACTGTGTGCCAGATTTGCATAACGTCACCCATGCAATGTGATTTTTTGGCTGATTGGCTCAAGGCGGGCTTGGAGGCCCAATGAAAAACATCAGCGGATAGAATTGATACATTACTTTTCCGCCAATAAACGACGGATTTACCTTTAAAAAAAAAAACACGCCAAATGACCAATCACGCATCGAGGATTAAGATTGGCGAGGAAAAGGCGGGCAAAGTCCGCCTTGCTTCAACCTCCCCCTACTTTCTTTTTGGGCCGTCGGTCCTTTCCCACCGGGGTCTGACAGACTGACACCGACCTCCTCCATTCAGCTCCACACCCAGAGCCAACAGGTGGTGGTGGAAACCCTTCCCGCCGTCCCAATCAGCGAGCATCAACGCTTTGAGGGCGGGGCCCCAAAGATAAAAAAAAACCCTTCTGCTCCCATCCACCATTTTGAAGGCGGGTCGAACACGCTAACCCTTTTTCCAATCGCCAACGGACGCATCTTGATTGACGGCCGCGCCGGGCCAAACGAGGAGCCCAGGCTGAGGGCGCGAGGCAGAGGGCCAGTGGAGAGCGTCGGGGCGAGCCAATAGGAGCGGGTGCGAGACGGGGTAGCCAATCCGAGCGCGCGGCGGGCAGCCAGTGGCGGCGGCGGCGGCGGCGGCGGCAGCGGGCTCTATGGCGTCCGTGAAAGGCACGAGCGTCGGCGTCGGCGGGCGAGGCGCTATCGCGGCCTTAGGGGGTGACGGGGAGCCGGGCGTGGGCCTGCCGTCGCAATACGGGAACGGGCTGGGGGGAAACGGCCCCGGGGGGGAACAGGGCGGGGAACTCCGCGTGGAAGAGGAAGAGGAGATGCTGATCGAGGAGGCGGGCGGCGGCGGCCCCAGGGGCGCGCTCTCGTCCTCCTCGCTACCCTCCCGGGTCGGCCAGGACGGCGTGGGCGCCCCCCACCACCACTGTCAACCCGAGGAGCTGGAGGCCGGCCTGGGCGAGGGCGACCCCGACCCCGGCGACTCCGCCATCGAGGACCCGGTGAGCATTTTCTCCCCCCCACACACACACATTTGGGCGGGAGGACGGTGGGGGGAATGTGTCGGGGGCTTGGTGGGTGGATGAAGGAAAAAAAGAGGGGAGGGAAGTTGGATGGATAGATAGATCGATGAAGGGGAGAGGAAGGTAAGAATTAAAGAGGAAATTCGAGAGAGGAAGGAAGGAAGAAAATTTAAAAAATGAAAATTAGAAGGAAGGAAGAAGATGGGGATAAGGAAGGAAGGAAAGAATTAAATGAAAGATGAAATTAACAGTGGAAGGAAGGAGATGGGATAAGTGGAAAGGAGGAAGGAAAGAAAAAGAAAATTGGAGAGTGGAAGGAAGGAGATGGGGACAAGTAGGAAGAAGGAAAGTAAAGAAAATTAGTGGAAGGAAGGAGGTGTGGATAAGTGGGAGGAAGGAAAGAATTAAAAAGAAAATTAGTGGAAGGGAGGAAGGAGATGATAAGGGAGGAAGGAAAGGAAAATGGTAAGGAAAGAATGGATGTTAAAGGAAAAATGAAAAGGTGGGTGGGAGGAGGGAAGGAAGACAGGAATAAGAAGGAAGGAATAGTTTTTTAAAAGGAAAAATGAAAGGAAGGAAAGGAGAATTCTTAAAAAGGAAAAAATTTGGGAGGTTGGGAAGAAGGAAAGGATGTACATGGGAATGGAAGGAAGGAAAGAATTTTAAAAAGGAAATGTTAAAGAAGAAAGAATTCTTGAGGGAGATGGGAATAAGATGGAAAGAATTTAAAGGAAAAATTAAAGGAGAGGAAGGAAGGAGAGAATTTCTGTCTCTTATTTGGATCTGTCTCTTCTTTGCCCTGCATGCCTGGCTGGAGAACAATAAGAGGGATAGAAGCCCCTCTTTTTTAAAAAAAATAAAATAAACCTTTTTATTTTTTGGGCGAGAGCTTGGTTGCTTCAGAGCCAGAGAAGCTGATCAGGGAGGAAGAGCTATCTTTTTTTGGTGTGCATTTTGAAAAAAAAGAGGGATAAGAAGGGAAGGGCAGCTGTTTGCTGGGGAGGAAGAACGATGAGATTGAGCTATGGGGCTTAATGGGAGATTGGGGGGGAGAGGATTAAAAAGAGAGGGGGGATCTTCACATGGCAATGCAGATCTTGGAGGGATTTGGGAGGGGCCTGGGAGACAAGTGGCTGCTTGGAAAACGTCCCTAAGCAGGATGCTTTGATGGGACAGTAGAACTCCAGGGCAGGAAGAGCCTCCATTACTTCTCAGCATGGAAACAAAGCATTTAGTGGAGGATGGGAGCCTCCCGCTATTTGGACCAATCTGGGGAAAAAGACCCTCCTTTCTTTAAAGGCCAAGGGGGCTTCCACTGTCTCGGTATATTTTGGGAGGTTGGAAAGTCTGCACCATTTAATGTAAGGGAAACAATGCTGCTTGTTGTTGTTGTGCACAAGATGTGGGTGGTTAGAACTCACAATCTGTTTCAAATGGAAAACAAGAGATAAAATAATGGGATCCAAGAGGGAAAAATGAGGAGGCAAAGGAAGGATGGGCAGCTCTTTGGAGTGGTGTGCAGGTAATCCTCGATTTATGACCCCAATCGAACCCCGAAATTTGGTTGCTAAGCAAGATACGGGTGAAGTGAATTTTGCCTCCTGTTAACACCTTTTTTGCCACAGTGGTATGAAGGAACTTGCTGCAGTTGTTGAGTTAGTAAAACGGTCGCTAAGTGAATTTGGCTTCCCCCATTGACTTGTCCAAAGGTCGCAAAACTGGGATCATTGTGTGACCCTGGGACGCAGCGACAGTCATAATTGCGAAGCACCTGAATTTTGATCATGTGACTGGGGTCATAAGTGTGAAAAACAGTCATAAGTCACTTCAGTGCTGTCATAATGGACTGTTCTGAGTCGAGGGATTACCTGTATTACCCATGATTGGATCCTAATTGGCAGAGCAATTAGTCCTTGATTTACAACCACAATTGGGGTCCAGAATTTCCACTGTTAAGTGAGACAGTTGTTTGCCTGATTTTACAACCGACTTTGCCATGGTGGTTAAAAGGAATTGCAGGATTGTTAAACGAATCCAGCTCCCCCCATTGACTTTGCTAGTTGGCAGCCGTCCAAAAAGGTCAAATGGTGTGATTGTGTGACCCCCCACCCCCAGGACAGTGCAACTATTGTAAATACAGGTGAAATTCAAAAAATTAGAATATGGTGCAAAAGTTCATTTATTTCAGTAATGCAACTTAAAAGGTAAAACTGATATATGAGATAGACTCATTACATGCAAAGGAAGATAGTTCAAGCTGTGATGTGTCATAATTGAGATGATTATGGCTTACAGCTCATGAAAACCCCAAATCCACAATCTCAGAAAATTAGAATATTGTGAAAAGGTTCAGTATGCTAGGCTCAAGGTGTTCCACTCTAATCAGCTAATTAAGCCATAACACCTGCAAAGGTGTGCAGTTGTGCAGAAAACCATCATTGACACTCTCCATAAGAAGGGAAAGCCTCAAAAGGTAATTGCAAAAGAAGTTGGATGTTCCCAAAGTGCTGTATCAAAGCACATTAATAGAAAGTTATGTGGAAGGGAAACGTGTAGAAGAAAAAGGTGCACAAGCAGCAGGGATGACGGCAGCCTGGACAGGATTGTCAGGAAACAGCCATTCAAAAGTGTTGGGGACTTTCACAAGGAGTGGACTGAGGCTGGGGTCAGTGCATCAAGAGCCACCACACACAGACGGATCCTGGACATGGGCTTCAAATGTCGTATTCCTCTTGTCAAGTTACTCCTGAACAACAAACCATGTCAGAAGCGTCTTACCTGGGCTAAAGAAAAACAGACCTGGTCTGTTGCTCAGTGGTCCAAAGTTCTCTTTTCTGATGAGAGCAACTTTTGCATCTCATTTGGAAACCAAGGACCCAGAGTCTGGAGGAAGAACGGAGAGGCACACACTGCAAGATGCTTGAACTCCAGTGTGAAGTTTCCACAGTCTGTGTTGATATGGTGGTGTTCATCTGCTGGTGTTGGTCCACTGTGCTTCATTAAGTCCAGGGTCAATGCAGCCGTCTACCGGGAGATTTTGGAGCACTTCATGCTTCCTTCCGCAGACAAGCTTTATGGGGATGCAGGACTTGGCGACACTGCCAAAAGCACCAAACCCTGGTTCAGTGACCGTGGGATTACTGTGCTTGATTGGCCAGCAAACTCACCTGACCTGAACCCCATAGAGAATCTATGTGGCACTGCCAAGAGAAAGATGAGACATGAGACCGAACAATGCAGAAGAGCTGAAGGCCGCTATTGAAGCATCCTGGTCTTCCATAACGCCTCAGCAGTGCCACAGGCTGATAGCTTCCATGTCACACCGCATTGAGGCAGTAATTGCTGCAAAAGGGGCCCAAACCAAGTACTGAGTACATATGCATGCTTATACTTTTCAGAGGTCCGATATTGTTCTATGTACAATCCTTGTTTTATTGATTGCATGTAATCTAATTTTCTGAGATTGTGGATTTAGGGTTTTCATGAGCTGTAAGCCATAATCATCACAATTATGACAAATCATGGCTTGAACTATCTTGCTTTGCATGTAATGAGTCTATCTCATATTTTAGGTTCACCTTTTAAGTTGCATTACTAAAATAAATGAACTTTTGCACAATATTGTGATTTTTCGAGCTTCACCTGTATGTGCTGGTTGCCAAGTGCCCCAAATTTAGATCGACGTCACCGTGGAGATGTCCTGTCCGTAAGCATGAGCGTGTAATTCATTTTTTACCCAGAGGCGTTATATCGAATGTCACTAAATGAATGAATGTATGTCGAGGACTACCTGTGGTTTTGTTATAGAATGGGTACAGGTAGTCCTCAGCTTACAACAATTCAATTCAAAGTTACAATGGCACTGAAAAAAGTGACTTAGGACCATTTTTCACACTTAATGGACCATTCCAGCATCCTTGTGGTCACGTGATCAAAAATCAGACCCTTAGCAACTGACTCACATTTATGACGGACGAGGTGTTTTGCACGATCCCCCCCTTTGCAACTGCACAGATTCATTTAATGGTGGCAAGGAAGGTTGTAACCTGGGGCCAAACTTGTTGAACCAATGTCTCACTCAGCAACAATAAATTTTGGGCTCCGTTGTCATAAGTCAAGGACTACCTTTCCTTCTTTCAGAAGGAGCCTTTGGGTGGGAAAAACTCAAAAAGGACATTTTTTATTTTTTGCTTATGGCTGCTTACTTATTCCTCCCCAGGAGCTGGAAGCCATTAAAGCCAGGGTACGAGAGATGGAGGAAGAAGCTGAGAAGTTGAAAGAGTTGCAAAATGAAGTTGAGAAACAGATGAACATGAGCCCCCCACCTGGCAACGGTGAGACACCGCCCCACCTTCCTGGAAATCTTTTGCTTTCTGAATTTCAGCCATCTTCTCACTCAGGAGAGCCATTTAACTATTAAGGATTGTAGACACATGTATTCACACACAATGTCATATTTGGGTGTGAGTTTGCATTTGTATCCATAAGTATATATGACAACCTCTGGTCTAGTGGTTAAGGCACTAGGTGAGAAAGTGGGAAACTGAGTTCTAGTCCCACCTTAGTCATGAAAGCCAGCTGAGTGCCTTTGGGCCAAGGCACTCAGTCCTTTGGGCCAAGGCACTCACCTCAGTTCTAGTCCTGTCCGCATGAAAGTTGGCTGGGTGTCTGTGGGCCAGAGATGGTGAGTTCTAGTCCTGTCTCAGGATGAAAGATGGCTGGGTGTCTTTGAGCCAATCACCAGGAGACTGAGTTCTAGTTTGCTTCAGGCACGAAAGCCAGCTGTGTGATTTGGGACCAGTCACCAGGTGACTGAGTTCTAGTCGTGTCTCAGCACTAAAGCTGGCTGGATAAGTTTTGGTCTGTCCCTGTCTCTCAGCCCAACCCACCTCATGGGGTTGTTATGGGGAAAATAGGAGGAAGCTATGTTGAATATGTTCACCTCCTTGAGTTATTTGTAAAAAATATTAAAAGCAGGATACAGATAAATAAAATATACGTGTCTCTGTGCACAGGGTATATGGTCCCATATGTCAATCACAATAGGTTTTTTTTAAAATTCTCAGAGAAAAGGTAATTGTGCTTCAAATACTTAATATAAGTATATAGTTAAATCATGGGACCTCAATTCTGGTACACCCTGTGCATATCTATGAGTGGGTCTGTGCTTGTGTGTTTGTACAGCTGTGTGAAAAAGTCCTGCACGCTTTACGGTTTATGACATTTTTTGGATAGGCCATTGATTTTATGATATGCTAACTGCTATGCAAATATTATATTTAAATAAAAACTGGTGGTTTTTAAGTGGAAAGCATAAGCTTTTTGCAATTTGATGCTGTTTCGATGGGGATTGTGAATTTTCTTGCATGCTTACAATGCATGCTTCAATGACTATGAAAACAGATTAACTGATGCATACCCAGTGGCATACATGTTGCAGTTACTAAGGCCGATGCTAGTGTTTTGTTAACATTTTTATTGTTTGTGGCCCTGAAAAGGACCGTTTAGGTAACCAAACATGGTTACTAATATGAAATTGGCCAGCCCTTATTGCTTATCACCAGGCGGCATCGCTTCGGCATAGACTGTATAAGCCTTTGCACGTGATCTTTGGTGACAATGTGGTGCCAGACTGCAATAATGGATTCAATCAGCTCCTGTTTGGTCTTCGGATGCTTCTTGCTTATTTCATAACCAGTCTTGGCCCATAAGTTCTCAATTGGGTTCAAATCTGGGCTCTGAGCTGGCCAATCCAGGAGTCGAGCACCATGCTTCTTCATCCACTGCTGGACGGACTTGGCTTGATGACAAGAAGCATTGTCATGCTGGAAGTAAAAGTCCTTTGCTACAAGTTGCTGAGCTGAAGGAAACATGGTCTTTTCCAGGACTTCAGCATACTGCTTGTAATTCATTATTCATTGCACGATTTGTATCCAACCAATACCAGAAGTAGCGATACAGCCCCAGATCATCACGTGCAATGGATGCTTCACAGATAGATTCAGGCAGTACGGCCTAAATTCTTCAGCTGGAAATCTTCTGACATACTTATTGCACTGATTCCCAGTCAAGTAGAAATTGCTCTTGCCACTGAAGATGACCTTGGTCCATTGTTCGTTGGTCTACTTGGCATACTTCTTGGCCCACGCATGTCGACGAGAGCAATGAGTGTCTGTGAGCAAAGGATTACTTTGAGCCTTCTGGCAAGCAGTTTACGACGCACTGTGCTTGTGCACACTTTTACATCACATGTTTCACCCCAAATTCTTGTAATCTGAGGTGAGCTGAGCTTCCTGTCAGCCATCAAAATGCATTGCAGAGCCTGATCTTGCCATTTTGTCGACTTGCTTGGTCTTCCAGAGCAGAGCCTGTCATCAACTGAACCAGTTATTTGGTATTTTTCGATAAATAAATTTTATTAAGTTTTCAAATTTTAAAAAAATAAAATAAAACTTTATACATTGTTATCAACATCAAGACATTTTTTGCATCTCCTCACATTTTTCTGTATATGTATTTACTTATTCCTTTACCATTACATCTTAATTTTGCTATAAATATCTTTTATCCTTACATATCAATCTTCTGCATGGTATATTTACATATTTACATATTCCCTCATTCTTGTCCTAATTGCCATTTTATTTTATTTTCTAAACCAGGGGTCGCCACCCTTTTGGACCTCAGGGACCACCAAACTCATAATTTTAGATCCCAGGGACCACTAAATGGTTCTTTGGGCGTGGTGTAATTTGTGGATGTGGCTTGGTGGTCATGTGACTGGTTGGGCATGGCTTGTATGTAAATATTATAAATATATAAACAGTTTTTTATAAAAAAGCAACTTTTACCCAAAAGCAGGCAAAGCAGGCAGGCAGATTGAGTTGCTCACAGAATCACAGATTCATTCAGAGATCGATCTTTCTGCCATTGGCTAGCTCAGTCTGTCACATAAAATTTGCTTGAAAGCAAACTCTCAAAATTAACTCACAGCACACCATGTATGTAAATATTGATTTTTTTAATAAAAGCAACTTTTACCCAAAATCAGGCAAGCAGGCAGATTGAGTTGCTCACAGAATCATTCAGTGATCTATCTGCCATCGGCTAGCTCAGTCTCAAATTTGCTTGCCGTGAGTCTGCATTGAATTTGCTTGCAAGCAAACCTTCAGTCCTAAGGGGGATTCAGCTGTATGTAAAAGCAGAGCCAAAGATCTAAAGACTAGCAAGAAAGCAAGAAATCCAACCATTTCCTGCTTCCTAGCTAATCTAAATCTCCTGGCACAGCAAAACAGATGATGATCGAAAAAAAGGAAAAATAGAAATTTAGCAGGCAAGTTTACTGGGTAAGGAATGAGTGGGCGGGGAGGGTTCCTGTGGGCCATGTGGGCAGCACAGCCTTGTGTTTCTGTGCAGCTTGGATAAATTGCTTTGGGGGGGGGTGCTCTAGGGGTGAGATTTTTCTGCGGCCCACCAGTTGGCGACCACTGATATAAAGGATATATAGGGTATAGCAGTTATAAAGAATATAGCAATCTATAAAATACGATACATAAATTAATTCTTCTTGCAAGCAATCATATATACATACTAGTTTTTTTTCAATATACAATCTTGAATTTAATACTTAGAAATTATTTAGCTTTCTTCTTCTTCCTTCCTTCTTCTTTTCCCTTCTGCACACCGTCACATTACTTTCCTCATTTCTTGTTTCATCAGTCTTTAACTACTTAGTAATTTTCCATAGAGCTGCTGCGAGTGTCCAGGATGGGAGGTGCTCCAGTCTCGGCTCCCACAGGCTGAGCTTGAAATTGAGGAACGCCTCTCACCATCACGTGGTCCTCTGGGCGCTCCCCCAGTTTTTAGCTCAGCCTCGTGGCAGTCAGGCTGTTTTTTTCTCTTGCTCCTGGTCGTTCAGCATTTTCAGAGTTTTTATTTCAAAATTGGACCCTACCTATCAGCAGCGCAGTGAGTTTGAGGTTGGAACTCCCTAGGGAGTTTTTTCTCTTTGTAAGGGGGACCTTTTATGCCGTTTTCTCCAGGGGAAAATCTAGCGCTTCGAGCGCTACCCCCCCCCTTCGTTTGCCGCCTATTTCGCTCCGTGCGAAGCCGCTCCGCTCCTTTTTCC
>NW_020769747.1:22718-53433 GCF_900518735.1 Pseudonaja textilis | reverse complement strand
TTTCACAGGGCTCTCTTCTCTCACCTCTCAAAAACTGTCCCAGTCTGCCGTTCTTCTTCTGATGTCTTGCGTTGATCCACTTTCCTGCTTCCTGATCGCAGCTGTCTGTCACAGCTTTGGACCTGCCGTAGATGCCGGGTTTCTTTCACACCAGTTTCAAAGGGCTTCCCCTCGTCGCAGCGGGAGGTTGCTTTCCTCCACTCTGCTCCTAGGCTTCCCCTTCTAACTCGTGTGTCTCTCCAAGCTTCACGATGCCTCTGAGAGCTTCCAAGCATGAAAATTCGGATACAGGGTTGCAGAGATCGCTCTCCTGCTCTGCTCCGACGTGACCTCACCACCTGAAGTCCCCTATTTGGTATTTTTCAACCACTCTGCTCACTGTGGTGTGATGGCATTTCAGTCTCTTGGCTATTTCTGTAGAGGAGTAACCCTCTTCATGAAGCACAATGATGCGATGCCGCTGCTCAGTACTGGTGAAAGCAAAGGCCTTCTTTTCCCTTGTAAGGCATCGACAGGTCAGGATGGGTAGCGCTCTTCCTTGCCTGCTTAGGACTGAGTCTGTGCAAAAGGCTTATTAGCCTAGCTCCTCCCACTCCAGGTAACTCCTCCCCAGTTTATGCTCAGTCCTTTGCAAACAAGGACGTGTGGTTTGCCTCTCCTGCCTTTGGAACGTTTCCTTCCAAAGGCAGTCTTACTAGAAACTTTCCTTTTTCCTTTCTTTTTCCTTTCCTTTCTTGCTAAAAAGCCTCCTTTTTGTCTTCCCTATTTAAAATTGGTGCTCCACAACACAGCTGAGGACTGCTTTGGGGATCCGGTGCAGCCAACGGGCCGTAGCTGCCGTTTCCAGCCCTTCGGGGCAAAGAATAGATCACAAATTGGTCGGATGGCCAGAAAACAAGAGCGGAGGCTTCCACCATTGTTGGGAAGCTGCGGGTCCGTTTTTCGGTACTCCGCAGTGAAGAGGAGGTGCTTTTCTTGATGGACGCCATTCTTTGAGAAGAGTGGGCGGCGGCCACGCTCTCATCAGAGCTGCGGGGATTGTTTTACCCTGTGGTGAAGCAGTAGCTGCATGGATCTTGCAGCTACCTTTTTGTATTAGAGTTTGTTACCTTTCTCTGCCTAGCAGAGCATCGGAAGCCAGGGAGGGTTCAATCCTCTCCCTGAAGAAGAAGTTGGTGGCCATTTTGAAGATCCCTTGTGGCCTGCGGCCATTTTGAAATCTGTGTCAGCAATTTGAAGACTCAATCAGCCATTTTAAAGAACAGACTTCTTCCCACCACTGCTGCACCTTTGGTCACCACCAGTTGCCTCTGGAGCTGCAGATGACATCGAAGGGTCGGCACTATAAATTTCAATTTTCCTGGTGGGGGATTGGTTTCCCTTTCCTGAAGTAGACCAGGACCCTTGGGCTCGTGGCAGGGCCTGGTCTCTAACAGGCCCAGGAGGGTTTGAGTCCCAGTAGGAAGAGAAATCTTTCTACTGAAGTGCTTTTGGGCAGAAGAAAGTGGTGGTTGGTGTGGGGATAGAGACTTCCCCTTAAGATAATTTCATAAATCCCTTCATGTGCTCGCCTCCGGGCACAGGACTTCCAGTCCAGATTTGGCCTTGCTGCTCCATGATGGCTGCAGCCCAAGGGAAACCAGAGCTTCTAAAAGCAGCCAAGCCTTAAATGGTGGCTCCTGCTGTTTCTACCAAAGGGAAGCATCCTGTAAAGAAGGCCTCAAGGGCAGGGGAGAAGGATGCTTCCAGGCACCATCAAGCCATCAAGAAGCATATCACCAAAGTGCATCAGGCCTCTTCTTGAGTAATGTCTGCACGCTCCTCTTCTTTGGCTGCGCTCAGTGAAGTGGATTTGGAGGAGCCTGGACCTTCTTCCAGACCTGTGATCTAAACTTGGTCCCCTGAGGTTTTGTTCTGTCCCAGCCGAAGTTTCCGAAAGCAAACACAGATAAACTCCAAAACTGAAACGTTCACAGCTTTATTCCACAAATAATCCTCTTTGTAGATAACAGATAGCTTCCAGCCAAGTCATTCTTACTCCTGAGTCACCTGTGCTGCTCTTCCATAAATCATCCTGCTTTCACACCCAGCATAGGCTACTCAGGAACGACCTCCTGATTGCTGCTGGCGAACCACAACAGGTTTCCAGAAGAGGCGCTTCTCCCATTCCTTCCGAAGGCTACAGTCAAGCTGAGAATCTTCATGGAGAAGGGGCACCTTGGCTGGAGAGTGGGCATAGTAATAAGGAAGTGGAACCTCCTTCCCTGCTACCACCCCTGCAGCCAGACTTACTGATTCTTCTGATTCGGGTGTCCCTTTTAAATTGCAGACAATCTCAGAAGGCTTGCAAAGAGATACCCGTCATTCATCTGTAACTTCTGATTCATCAGAAAGGAGATCCAGGGTTCGTGAAACACTCTTGTCAGAACGAGGCTCCTTTGTCCAGGATCCTGTTTTCTGGGTTGGCTGAAGACCTCGCTCCTGCTGCCTCAGTAGCTCCATCATTGGTGGGTGAACCTGATCTGCCTGAATCCGATAGGTCATAGGATGAAAGCCCTTTTGTTGAGGTATTCTCCATTAGGAGAATGAGTGTACTCAGGGAAACGTAGTGAAAATGGTGTTGAATAACACAGAACCAACACACAGATACACTGAATAGTAAAATGTAGGTTTTACTTTCAGTAAATGGGTAAACAAAGTCCAACCAACAGTCCAAATCATACACGGGTAAAGCTGGTAGTATTCAATACAGTTAGTCCAGGGATAATCAAAAAATGAAGTCCAGTATCATAAACAAAGTTCAGTAAATGGAGTTTGCTAACAGTTGCAAGACACACAGCAATCCAAGCACAATGACGTTCAGGCAAAAGGCAATAGGGAAATGCAAGAGAACAAACCAGGTTTCTGGCTCCATCTTATGGCCGTCGGAGGAATCTCAGCCAATCACAATTACAACATTCTCTTAAAGATACAATAGTATTAAATGACTATCCTGGTTTATATATTGCCAACCCAACTGTTAGGTGACTATCATTCCGAACACCTTTCTCAGGAGATTCTGGTGTTTACAGGTTGTTTTAATCTTTCTTTGTTTAGTCCCTTGTTGGTTCAAGGCTAGAAACACTGCAAAGTTGAAAAAAGCAGATGATGAAGCAGCATCCACACTCCCCCTGGAGGAGTCAGCTGTTCTGTTTGATGAGCCGCCAGTCAATACGGAAGTGGTCCCATCACCAAAGCTGTTCCTGAAGGTAATCAAGAAACAGTTTAAAGCTCCTGCCACAGGGCCCAATCCTTTGGCCTCTGATCGCAGGTTCTTCAGCGTGGGGCCGGAACTTAACCAAGGCCCTTCAGGTCCCCACAGTTAATGATCCAGTCGCTACCAGGACCTCCTCCTCATCTACCCTTCAGACCCAGAGGAAGTCCTCCAAGCAGAAGAAAGGCGAACGGAACAGTCGCTACAATGATCCCATTTGGCAGCTGCCTGGCCTGTCAAGGCTTCTACAGCAGCTTCCTTTACGAGAACCTCATTCACGTAACTGAAACAGCTGCGGGATAGCATTCCCTCATCGGATGTCTGTACCCACCAGGACATCAACAAAATCATGGTGGCTACTGAATCTTACGGCAGGTGCCCCCTTGCCTAGCACCTGATTTGCGACGAAGGCCATTGCCTGCTCGGTGGCAGCCAGGCTAGGCTCTGCCTACACAGCTGGCAAGCTGATGGCAGACATAAAGGGAAGTTGGCATCTGCCCTGGTCCTAGGGGATAAGATCTTCGGGGAGGTCCTGGAGCCCCTTCTGATGGAGACCTAGGCCAAAAAGGAATATGCTTCCTTCACTTCCACAGAGAATGGAACATCGATCTGCTCCTTATTGCTAACACCCTCAGTTCAGAGGAGAGTCAACTTCCACTATTCCACTGGCCGTCGAAGCTTACTTATCAACGCTCAGAACCTCGTCCTGACTGCTCAGACAAGAGCAGGCAGCAGTTTTCTTCTAAATGGCTTTTTCACAGAGGAGGAAATCGCCTATTCCGTCACCAATTCTAATAACACAGTCTTGGTGTTCATTTAGTGTGGATTGCTGACCAGTGGGAGGGTATTACTTCAGACGCCTGGGATCTGTCCACCGTTAGATTGGGTCTTTCACTAGAATCTACTCCACTCCTCCAAGGTTTTTGTCTTCCTGCCCAGTATCTAGAGATGCAGTGAGGCGGAGTCTGTTGGAGTCAGCCATCCAGCATTTGCTGGACCTCAGAGCCATTTAGGAAGTTCCCCTCATCGACAGGGGATGGGATTCTTGTCCAGAAATTTCATTTTTCCCAAGGCCTCGGTGGGGTGGAGGTCTATTCTTGATTTGAATTGACTCAATGCTTTTGCTGTGTACAGGCATTTAAAAATGCTCACTTTTGCTTCCATCTTGGAAAGCGTTCGGCAGGGGGCCTTCCTTTCATCAATAAGACTTGACGGAAGCCTATTTACATGTTTCTATTTGTTCCTCCCGCAGGAGATTTCTTCGGTTCTGTTATCAGGGTAAACCTTTCCAATACAGGGTCCTTCCCTTTGGGTTATCTTTGGCCCCCAGGGTATTTACCAAGATTCTTTCCCCTTTGGCAGTGCACCTCCGCTCCTTCCTGGTGCATCTACAATGTTATCTGGATGACATATTAATAATGTCTTCTTCCTTTCAAAGTGCTCAGCAGGATTGGCAGGCTACTATATCTGGGCTGCAGAACCTGGGGTTTTCCATCAACCAGAAAAAAGTCATTTCTCACACGAAGCGTCTCCTTCATTTGGGGGCCATTGACACACTGGAGTGTGTCAGGTATTCCTCTCCCAGGAGCGTCTGTCTGGCCTTCAGGGGATGATCAGGCATGTTCAGGCCAAGAGTTTGGTCCCTTTGGACCTTCTTTCTCAGCTGTTGGGCAAGATGATTTCCTGTATTGGAATTGTTCCCTGGGCCTGGCTTCTTGCCAGGTCCCTTCAGTGGTTTTTGCTTCCAATCCAGAAAGCAGGGTCCAGTCACTCCCTGAGGAAGGTTAAGTTGCCTAGACAAGTATTATTTTCCTTTCATTGGTGGCTGTCCAGGGCCATGGCCGGGGGTCAGTCTTTCCAACTGGAATCCTGTCTGATTCTCACTACAGATGCTTCCCTATCAGGTTCCCTCTGGGCCCAGGGGTTATGGTCTCCTCAGGAACAGGCTCACAGCATTAACTGGCTGGAGCTCAGAGCTGTTTGTTTGGCCCTGAGGAAATTCCTTGGTCAGGTGTCTGGGTCCAATGTCTTGGTTATGGCAGACAATGTGGCCACGTAGGCTCACATCGTTAGGCAAGGTGGTACCAGATCCCGGTCCCTTATGACAGAGGTGGAGTCTCTGGTTAGGTGGGTGGAACGGAACCTTCTCTCGATCAGGGCTGAGCACTTTTCTGGGTCTGATAATACTCAGGTAGATTTGCTCAGCAGAATGACCATTGACCATGCGGAATGGCAATTGCATCCTTCCCTATTTTACCGGATCTCCCGGATATTTGGTTGCCCTGTGGTACATCTATTTGCCTCCTCCCATAATGCCCAACTGCCCAGATATTATACGAGGTTTTTCTCCCAGGGTGCGGATGGCACTAATGCCTTGTGTTGCAGCTGGCTTTCGGGGCTCCTCTACATCTTTCCGCCATTGCCACTCATCCCAGCGTTGATTCGTAAGCTCCTGTTGGAACAGGCCGAGATCATATTGGTGGATGACATATTAATATGGGCCCTGCAGGCATTGGTTTGCCAACTTGATGGGCCTTTCAGTGAAACCCCTTGGCGTATTCCGGAGGAAGATGTCTCTCTTCTCCAGGGTTCCTTGTCTCACTGGGAGCCCCAGTGGTTGCAACTGGCAGTGGAGATTGTGTGGGGCATCTTAAAGAGTGCCCACTTTTCCTACTAGGGTATCCTAACGATTCAGGCCTCCAGGCGCCCATCAACAGTTCGCATTTATGAAGCTACTTGGCTAGCTTTTTCAGGTTGGTGTGCCAAGTCCAACATCTTACCTCGACAAGCTTCGGTGGCTGCGGTCTTGGAATTTTTACAGGCAGGTCTGGACAAAGGTTTTTCTCCCGATACCCTCCGACTGCAGGTGGCAGCCATTTCGTTGGTCTTGTTGTGTGGGAAACTGGAAACTTTGGCTCGTAGGTTCGTAGGTTCCTCAGGGGGACTTTCAACTTTGCCCTCCTATGGTTCATAGGTACCCCACCTGGGACCTGCCCAAAGTGTTACAGTCCCTCACCAGGTCTCCGTTTGAGTCACTTCGACAAGCCAGTCTTCATCTCCTTACTCAGAGAGTAGTTTTCCTGGTGACAATCACCTCTGCGAGGAGGGTCTCAGAATTGGTTGCACTCTCAGTTCGTTCTGACCTCTGCATTTTCCATCCTTATCAGGTGGTTTTAAGATTGGATCCAGCCTTCATTCCAAAGGTCAACACATCTTTTCACAGAGCTCAGGAGCTGGTGCTTCCAGATTTATGTCCTCTTCCGGTCCATGAGCTGGAAAAGACTTGGCACACTCTGGATATGCGCAGAGCTTTAAAAATTTACATCAAACATACTGCTGTCTTCAGACGGACGGAGTCTTTGTTTTGTTCTTTCCAGCCTTACTCGTTGGAGGGTAAGGTCACTCCATCTACGGTGAGCAGATGGATCAAAGTGTGTATAGCCAGGGCCTATTCCAGCAGGGCTCTGCCAGTTCCAAGGGGCATTACGGCCATTCCACCTGTAGTGCAGCTACGACTGTGGCATGGGCTACACAGGCGTCGGTAGAGGAGATCTGCAGGTCGGCTACATGGACCTCACCTTCGCCTTTCATCCGTCATTATCGTCTAGTTGCCTTTGCGTCAGCGGATGCGCCATTTGGTAGACGGGTCCTCCAATGGGTCATTTCGGAACGTGCCAGTCAGGACCAGTCTTAACCCTCCCGAGGACAATCCTGCTTTGGTATGTTCCATCCTGACCTGTCGATGCCTTACAAGGGAAAATGGCCGTTGTTTACCTGAACACTTTTCCTTGTAGGTGAGACAGGTCAGCCCCACCCTTAGACTGGTTCCCTTCCTGGGACGGGGTGTGTGTGTGTGTCCCTACGAACTTGTTCTTTTTCGTTCATTAGAGGCAACCCATTCTGTTGCACAGTCGTCGCATAAACTGGGGAGGAGTTACCTGGAGTGGGCGGAGCTAGGCTAATAAGCTTTTTGCACAGATTCAGTCCTAAGCAGACAAGGAAGAGTGCTACCCATCCTGACCTGTCTCGCCTACAAGGAAAAGTGTTCAGGCAAAGATCTCCCAATCCTTGCCTGCAGCCAGAGCTAAATTCAATTTCTTGATCCTTTTCATGCCTATTTATAGTCAGAGAGTATGACAGCATTTTTTTTATAAAAGTTTTTATTTTTTAAGACAAACATACAAACAAAACAAAAACAAAACCATCTTCCATTTTATATACATACAGTGTGTCAGTTGGTTACAGATCTTTTCTGTTATCCTTTCGTAGTCATTGCAGTTTATATAAATTTTCACATTGTCAAACTAACATATGCTTATATATTTATCAGTTATTAATCACCCATGACTAAACTATTTATTCCATTTTATACAAGATATTCCAAATTTTATTTTGAAATTTATATTGTACTTTCATCCAGTGGTTTTATATGTCTATATTATCTATTACATTACCATGTGTTTTTGTCCAACCATTGATAAAACAAATCCCATATCATATAAAATTGCTTGTCTTCTTGCTCTCTAATTTCAAATCTCAATTTACTCATTTCAGCACTGTCCATAATTTTCTCAATAACTTCCTCCTGCATTAGGTATTTTGTCATTTTTCCAATTCTTAGCAAATACAATTCTAGCTTCTGTTAAAACATTTACAATCAAATATTTCAGCTCTTTATTGTACACTGCTCAAAAAAATAAAGGGAACACAAAAATAAGACATCCTAGATCTGAATGAATGAAATATTCCTATTAAATACTTTATTCATTACATAGTTGAATGTGCTGACAACAAAATCACACAAAAATTATCAATGGAAATCAAATTTAGCAACCCATGGAGGTCTGGATTTGGAGTTACACTCAAAATTAAAGTGGAAAAAAAAACACTACAGGCTGATCCAACTGTGATGTAATGTCCTTAAAACAAGTCAAAATGAGTCTCAGTAGTGTGTGTGGCCTCCACGTGCCTGTATGACCTCTGTACAATGCCTGGGCATGCTCCTGATGAGGTGGCGGATGGTCGTCTGAGGGTTCTCCCCCCATACCTGGACTAAAGCATCCCCCAATTCCTGGACAGTCTGTGGTGCAACATGGTGTTGGTGGATGGAGCGAGACATGATGTCCCAAATGTGCTCAATTGGATTCAGGTCTGGGGAACGGGCGGGCCAGTCCATAGCATCAATGCCTTCGTCTTGCAGGAACTGCTGACACACTCCAGCCACATGAGGTCTAGCATTGTCTTGCATTAGGAGGAACCCAGGGCCAACCACACCAGCATATGGTCTCACAAGGGTCTGAGGATCTCATCTCGGTACCTAATGGTAGTCAGGCTACCTCTGATGAGCACATGGAGGGCTGTGCGGCCCGCTAAAGAAATGCCACCCCACACCATTACTGACCCACTGCCAAACTGGTCGTGCTGGAGGATGTTGCAGGCAGCAGAACCTTCTCCACAGCGTCTCCAGACCCTGTCACGTCTGTCACATGTGCTCAGTGTGAACCTGCTTTCATCTGTGAAGAGCACAGGGCGCCAGTGGCAAATTTGCCAATCTTAGTGTTCTCTGGCAAATGCCAAACGTCCTGCACAGTGTTGGGTTGTAAGCACAACCCCCACCTGTGAACGTTGGGCCCTCATACCACCCTCATGGAGTCTTGTTTCTGACCGTTTGAGCAGCCACATGCACATTTGTGGCCCGCCGGAGGTCATTTTGCAGGGCTCTGGCAGTGCTCCTCCTGTCCCTCCTTGCACAAAGGCGGAGGTAGCGGTCCTCATGGTGGGTTGTTGCCCTCCTACGGCCTCCTCCACGTCTCCTGATGTACTGGCCTGTCTCCTGGTAGTGCCTCCATGCTCTGGACACTACGCTGACAGACACAGCAAACCTTGCCACAGCTCGCATTGATGTGCCATCCTGGGTGAGCTGCACTACCTGAGCCACTTGTGTGGGTTGTAGACTCCGTCTCATGCTACCACTAGAGTGAAAGCACCACCAGCATTCAAAAGTGACCAAACCATCAGCCAGAAAGCATAGGAACTGAGAAGTGGTCTGTGGTCACCACCTGCAGAACCACTCCTTTATTGGGGATGTCTTGCTAACTGCCTATGCTTTGCAGCTGTTGTCTATTCCATTTGCACAACAGCATGTGAAATTGATTGTCAATCAGTGTTGCTACCTAAGTGGACAGTTTGATTTCACAGAAGTGTGATTGACTTGGAGTTACATTGTGTTGTTTAAGTGTTCCCTTTATTTTTTTGAGCAGTGTATGTTTCTGGTATAATTCCCAATAAAAAGATCTCTGGTTTAAAGTCTTTGTGCTGTTTTATCATTTTTTCCAACCATGTGTGGATTTTAGTCCAATATCTTTTTGAATCCGAGCATGTCCACCACATATGGTAATATGAACCAGGTATCTGATGACATTTCCAACATTTATCCGATTTGTTCTTAAACATTCTCACGATTCCCATGGGGGAGGGGTAAGTGCCACCTGTAAAACATCTTATACAAATTTTCTTTATAAGCAGTTGACATTGTCATTTTATAATTTTGAGACCACAAATTTTGCCATTTCTCTAAATCAATCTCATATCCAAAATTTTTCCCCCAAGCAATCATCGTTTCTTTGATTTGTTCCTCCTCCAATTTAAATTCTAATAGATGTCCATAGTTTTTTAATGAACCTTTTCATCAGTACCCATCAAAATTTTATCTAAATCAGTCAACTTGTTGTAAATACCTTCTGCCTAAGAGTCTCTACCAAACCTAGATTGTATTTGCAAATATGAAAACCAATTCATTTTTACACCTTGTTCTTCCAACGCTTGCATAGATTTAAGTTCACCCTTTTCATTCAATATCTCCCCATATCTAACGGTTTGTTCCTTTTTATATACAGTATTATTGGATAAGAAAAAGCTTCAATAGTTGATATCCATGTTGGAATTTTTAAGTAATATTGTCTTTTTATCTTCTCCCAGTTCAAAAACAATGCCTCTCGAATATAATGTCTTCTAAAATACCCCTGTGTTTTAGTTCCCTTATACCAGAGAAAAGCATGCCATCCCAGCAGCAAGTCATGACCTTATAAAGTCAATAATCTACTGTTCCTTAGTGTTATCCATTCCTTTACCCACATCAAACTTGTCGCCTGGTAATATAGCTCCCAATTGGGCAAGGCAAACCCTCCTCTTATTCTTGCATCTTGTAACAGTTTTAATTTTATACTTGCTTTTTTACCCTGCCAAATATACTGTATTTCAACAAAATTCTATTCAAATCTTCAAAAAACTCCCAAATCGAATAGGAGTTGTCTGGAATAAATATAAAACTCTAGGCAATATATTCATCTTAATCGTGGATATTCTTCCAATCAATGATAGTTGCAATTTTTCCCATTTCATCAAATCTGTCGCAATCTGCTGTTTGAGTTTAACATAGTTATCTTCCTTCAGTGTCCTACATCTTGGTGTAATATGAATCCCTAAGTATTTAACCTTGTTCGTGACCTGTATTTTTAAAATTTCTTCCAACTCTTTCTTTCGTCTTGCTAACATATTCTTTGTTAATATCTTTGTTTTGTCTTTATTTATTCTCAAACCTGCTACTTTTCCGTATTCTTCTATTTTTTCTATTAATTTGGTGCTGTTTCTAATGGGTCTTCTAATATAAATACCGGGTCATCTGCAAAAGCTTGCAATTTATACTCCTTTTTAATTTTCATTCCTTTTATTTTTTCTTCTCTAATATTTCTATTCAACACTTTCAATGTTAACACAAACAGCAGAGGCGACAATGGACAGCCTTGCCTTGTCCCTTTTGTTATATCTATGGATTCTGTTAAGTGTCCATTCACCATCACCTTTGCAGTTTGTTCATGGTATATTGTTTCAATGGCTTGGATAAATTTCTTACCAAAGCCCATTTGTATCAATTGCAGTAAAATAAATCACCAACTCACATTGTCAAAGGCTTTTTGAGCATCTAGAAACATCAAAGCCATTTGCTTCTCAGGGTGTGCTTCATAATATTCCAGAGTATCCAAAATGATTCTCACATTGTCTTTGATTTATTTTTTTGGCAGAAATCCATTTTGATCAGTATGAATAAAATTATTTAAGTATCTTTTTAGTCTTTCTGCCAAAATTGAAGCAAAGATTTTATAGTCTGAGTTCAATAAAGATATAGGTCTGTAATTTTTAACTTGCTGCAGGTCTGTACCTTCCTTCAGTATAAGTGTAATGTACGCTTCTGACCATGTTTTTGGTATTCTTTTCTTTAACATAACTTCATAACTTCTAAAAGATGAAAATTCAATATTTCCTGAAAAGTCTTATAGAATTCCGCTGGCAAAACACCTGGACTTGGTGCTTTCCCAGCATTCTGTTTTTTTTAAGGCTTCTGTTAATTCCATCTTCATTATACTTCCTTCTAACATTGTTTCAATGTTTTTGAGTATCTGGGGTAGGTTCGTTTTCTGAAGGTCTAGCTCAACTACTTTTTCTTTTCTTTTTTTAACAAAGTTTTTATTTTTTACAACAAACATACAAACAAAACATAAAAACATAAAACCCTCTTTCAATTATATACATACGGTGTGTCAGTTGATTACAATCTTTTGTGCTATCCTTTTTTTTACCATTACTCACAAGTTATATAAATTCTCACCTTATCAATCTAGCTTGTGCTTATGTAATATCAATTATTAAACATTCATTTGACTAAACTATTTTTCCATCATTTTATATGAGACATTCTAATTTTCATTATGATTTAATCTTATACATTCATCTAATGGTTATATATTTTGTACTGTATTCCATATCAATCTATTAACTTTTATTGTAAGGCTTACTAATCTCTTTACCATGTCTTTTTATCTAACCATTGATAAAATAAATTCCATATCATATAGAATTGTTTATCCTCTTGTTCTCTAATTTCAAATGTCAATTTACTCATTTCAGCACAGTCCATGATTTTCTTAATAATTTCTTCCTGCATAGGTATTTTGTCATTTTTCCAATTCTTAGCAAATACAATTCTAGCCTCTGTTAAAACATTTACAATCAAATATTTCAATTCTTTACAATAAATTTCCAGTACAATTCCCAATAAAAATATCTCTGGTTTAAAGTCTATGTGTTGTTTCATCATTTTTTCCAACCATGTATGGATTTTAGTCCAATATCTTTTTGTGTCCAAACATGTCCACCACATATGGTAATATGAACCAGGTATCTGATGACATTTCCAACATTTATCCGATTTGTTCTTAAACATTCTCGCAATTCTAATCGGGGGTAGATGCCACCTGTAAAACATCCTATACACATTTTCTTTATAAGCAGTTGACATTGTCATTTTATAATTTTGAGACCACAATTTTTGCCATTTATCTAAGTCAATCCCATATCCAAAATTTTTCCCCCACGCAATCATTGTTTCTTTTACTTGTTCTTCCTCTAATTTAAACTCTAGCAAATGTCCATAAAATTTTTTGATTATTTTTTCATCAGTACCCATCAAAATTTTATCTAAATCAGTCAACTTATCATAGAAACCTTCTGTTTTAACATCTTTATCAAATCTAGATTTTATTTGCAAATATGAAAACCAATTCATTTTTACACCTTGTTCTTCCAACGCTTGCATAGATTTAAGTTCACCCTTTTCATTCAATATCTCCCCATATCTAACTGTTCGTTCCTTTTTATATATTATTGGATAGGAAAAAGCTTCAATAGTAGATAACCATAGTGGAATTTTTAAATAATATTGCTTTTTTATCTTCTTCCAGTTTAGAAACAATGCTTCTCGAATATAATGTCTTCTAAAATACCCCTGCGTTTTAGTTCCCTTATACCAGAGGAAGGCATGCCACCCTAACAGCAGGTTATGTCCTTCTAAATTCAAAAGTCTAGTATTCCTTAGTGTTATCCACTCCTTTACCCACATCAGACTTGTCGCTTGGTAGTATAATTCCCAATTGGGCAAAGCAAATCCTCCTCTTATTCTTGCATCTTGTAACAATTTAAGTTTTATTCTCGCTTTCTTTCCCTGCCAAATGTATTTTAGCACTATTTTGTTTAAATCTTCAAAAAGTTCTTTCCCTAATCTGATTGGAATTGTCTGGAATAAGTATAAGATTCTGGACAATACATTCATCTTAATTGTAGATATTCTTCCCATCAGTGATAATTGTAAATTTTCCCATTTTATCAAATCTGTCGCAATCTGTTGTTTAAGTTTGAGATAATTGTCGTCCTTAAGTGTGCTACATCTTGGTGTTACATGTTTCCCTAAATACTTAACCTTGTTTGTGACCTGGATCCCCAAAACTTCCTCCAATACTTTCTTTTGTCTTACTGACATGTTCTTTGCTAAAATCTTTGTTTTATCTTTATTTATTTTCAAACCTGCTACTTTCCCATACTCTTCTATCTTTTCTATCAGTTTAGGTGCTGACTCCAATGGATCCTCTAATATAAATACCAGGTCATCTGCAAAAGCTTGTAATTTATACTCTTCTTTTTTAATTTTCATTCCTTTTATTTCTTTTTCTTCTCTGATGTTCCTGTTCAGCACTTCCAGTGTTAACACAAACAACAGAGGCGACAGTGGACAGCCTTGTCTAGTCCCTTTTCTTATATCTATAAAGTCTGTTAACTCTCCATTTATCATAACCTTTGCAGTTTGTTTATGATATATCGTTTCTATAGCTTGAGTAAATTTTTTACCAAAGCCCATTTGGTCCAATTGTAACAGCATAAAACACCAATTCACATTATCAAAGGGTTTTTGTGCATCTATAAACATCAGAGCCATTTGTTTTTCAAGATGTGCCTCATAGTATTCCAGTGTATCTAAAATTATTCTCATATTATCTTTAATCTGTCTCTTCGGCAGAAATCCATTTTGATCAGGGTGAATAAAATTGTTTAAGCATCTTTTCAGTCTTTCTGCCAGAATTGAAGCAAAATTTTTATAGTCTGAATTTAATAGTGATATTGGTCTGTAGTTTTTAACTTCCTGTGTGTCTGTGTCCTCCTTCGGTACAAGTGTGATATATGCTTCTGACCATGTTTTGGGTATTCTTTTCTTTGTCATAACTTCATAACTTCTAATAAGTGAAGATTCAATGTTTCGTGGAATGTCTTATAAAATTCCACTGGCAAACCATCCGGACCTGGTGCTTTCCCAGTGTTTTGTTTTTTTAAATCTTCTGTTAATTCCATCGTTGTTATGTTACTTTCTAACATTATTTCAATATCTTTGGGTATCTGAGGCAAATTTACTTCCTGTAAGTATTGTTGAATTCTTTCTTCCTGAACATTCTCTTGATGGTACAGTTTTCCATAATAATCTTTAATAATTTTTTTCTTCTCATTTCCATAGCATACATGTCCTTGTTCATTTATCAATTGATTTATCCTTCTCGAGTCTCTTTCCTTTCTCAATTTATATGCTAACCATCTGCCTGGTTTGTTTGCATCTTCAAAATAGTTCTGCTTAGCATTTTTAATTTTTTGTGCTATTCTTTTTCCATTAGCCCAATTTTATGTTTAGTTATGTCCATTTTGATTTTAATGTCCTTTTTTTGTGGAAATTTCTGTTAACTCTTTTTCCAGTCTCTTATAGTCGTTTTCCAATATTTTAAAAGTTTTTTTCTGTTTTATATTTCTTTTCCTTGTATAGTCCATTATCAAGCCTCTTGTATAAGCCTTCATCGTGTCCCAGAGGTTCTGTAATGATGTATCCTCTTTTGTGTTTTCTTTAAAGAAAAAAGTCAATTCTCTCTCAATTTTCTGTTTAAAGTCTTTTTCCTTTAATATCGTATTGTTTAAAGTCCATCTAGATCTCCTTTTTTGTCCTTTCCATACAAGTGTCATTAGATTGTGATCTGCCCAGGTACTTGCTTCTATTTCAATGTCTTGTATGTTAGAAAGCAATTCTGTTGACATCCATATCATATCTATTCTAGACCATGATGCATGTCTATTTGAATAAAAGGTATATTGTTTATTTTCCGCATTTCTCTCTCTCCATGCATCTTTTAAGTTTATCTCATCTACCATTCGAAAGAAGGATTTTGGCAATGTCTTTCTAGCTTTCTTTGCTGTTTTTTGTGTTTTATAGTCCAATTTGTCATTTATTATTCCATTAAAATCTCCCATCAGACAGATATTAGCATAGTCAAGTTCAATTATTTTCTTATGTAATTTCCTGTAAAAATCTTCTTGGTTATCATTTGGAGCATAAATTGCTATTAAAAGTATCTTTAGATTATTGTCCATTATCTCCACTATCAAAATCCTTCCGTCATCATCTGTATATATTTGTTCCGCAGGGTTTGTTTCTCTAATGTATAACACCACTCTTCTCTTTTTACACTGTGTCAACGCTGTAAATAATTTCCATAATTTTTGTTGTTTCAATATATAATTATGTTGTTTTTTAATATGGACTTCTTGTGAACAGATTATATCAAATTTTAATTTCTCTAACTTATGAAATATTTTTTTCTTTTAGTAGCTGAATTAAGTCCATTTATATTAATTGTAATCAGTTTTCTCTCATCCATTTTAGACTTTGTAAGAAGGATTTGTTGCTCTCGTAGATCTTGGTTCTCGTTGCTCTCTAGGTACACCACCTACGGCTCCTTCTTTTTCAATTACTGCTATGCATTCCTCTTGAAATTCAATTAATGACTCTTCGTTTTTTGTATCTTCCTCCCTTCCTATGAAATATTCCAGATAGAATAACTCAGCTTTTTCAACTGTATCAATTCTGTGTCTTTTGTTCCTGCCAGGTAAACATGAGACCTTCTGGTATCAGCCATCTGTAATTTATTCCTCTCTTAAGTAACTCTTTGGTCAAGAATAAGTATTCTCTTCTTATCTTTCTCACTCTTCTCAGTACCTGTTTCAGTACCACTATTTCTTTATCTTTGTACCTTAGTGTTTTTTCTCTTGCCACCTGCAGTATTTGTGATTTAATTATTTTCTTAGTAAATCTGATATGAACTTCTCTTGGCAGTTTATTTCTCATCACATATCTTGTATAGACATGAAAAACCTCGTCCATTCCATCCATCATCATCTCTTTAGTTACCTCTAATGCTTCTGCCAGGATTTCTGTCATCATTTCAGCAAGGTTTTCACCCTTCTATATTTTGAAATCTAAGATAGAATTCTGATCTATCAATTTCCCATCCCAATGATTGCAGAGATCTGCCCTTATCTCTTTCCACTTCACTCAATCGGGTATCCATATCTCCAATCTTCTTATCTCTTTGTACATCTTGTTCTTCAATTTTCTTGATTCTGTCCTCGTATTGCATCATCATCTGTTGAATATTTTCAATTTATTAATCTGTCTTTTCAGTTCTTTGCTCAATATTCTCCGTTCTCTTTTCAATATTATCTGTTTTTGTATCTTTTGAATTCCTTGCATAATCATCTGCAGTGTCACTTCTTTCTCCTTCTCTTGTTGTAACATCACCTGTATTGATCATTGTCCTCCAGATGGTGAGAAGGAAGAAGTCAGGATTGAAGAAGCTGAGGCCGGTATCTTTCTGCTCATCTGAGAATACTTAATAGGAAAACTGAGAAGAAAAAACAAGAGCAGCCAACTGCCACTCCAATAAAAAAAAGCAAAAAATAAAAATAAAGGGAAGGGAAAAAAATCTTCAGGCACTTGAATACCTCAATCCAATTGGCTCGAATTATGTAGAAAAAATGAAAAAAAAGAAAAAATGGAAAAAGGATGAAAAAAATTAAAAAAAATAGGAAAAAAATTAAAAAGACAGAAAGCTATTATTCCCCTTGCTAAAAAGGTAGAACAAAGGTGGGGGAGTAGTCTTATTCCTGCATCAAAGGACTCAAGTCCAAATATAAAAACTGGGGGGGGGGGGTAGAAAAAAAGGGAAAGAGAAAATGCAATTCTGTCAGTAAGCAAAGCACTGCCACTAAATGTTCGAGGCTCTTTACTAAATCAAAAAACAAAATTTCCAGTTCTCTTTTCGAGGTCACTTCAATCTTCTTTCTTCAATTTCAAATCCAGACTCCAGCTATCAGTAGTTCCACAGAAGAGCACCTGCAAACAATCTACATGCTCTTCCCACTATCTTTTCAATGAAAAGCACAGGGTCCTTGAATGTAACAGCAAATGTATCAGCAAGAAAGAAGGAAGGAAGGAAGGAAGACAATCAATGTATCCAAGCCTCCAGGTGGCAGCGCCACTTATTTCCCTTTCCTTTCCCTTCCCATCTAATATTAAAATCAGGAATAATAAAAAATATAAAGAATCTAAAATTATTAAAAAGAAAAAGCAAGAGAATAAAAAAACTTTTCCAAAGGGTTATTTTGAAGGGAAAAAATTAAAATTAAAAAGGAAAGACCAGTCCAGTTTAAAAATTGAAAAGTTTTTACAAATATCCAAAGTTCCAATAAAAAGAAAAAAAACCTTCAGGTTTAATTTGTGCTTAATCTTGCCACTTGAGCACTTTTATCTTCACTTTTAAATTTAATTTTTAGTCTTTTAGGGTGTTCTCTCCAGAAAAAAAATAAGTAGAAAATTATCTCACCAAAATGACACACTTTCTTTCCAGCTTTCTTCCATTCCAGAGCTGTCCCAGCTTCAGCAGCTTTAATGGCTGCCTCTCTGCCGCGGAAAGAAAGGGCTTCTCCTGGATCTACCAGTGACTTTGCGATATCCCTGGGATCAACAGGCTGTGCCCTCCTCAGTCACTGTCTCTACGAGGCGGTTTAGGTCTGTTGGGACCGTCCTGCAACGGAGATATCAGCAGCGATCTTAGAGCTTAAAGATCGCATGCTGTACTGCCATGATGCCGGCTCCGCCCTCTCCAACTTCTTGAATATTCTCTTGAAAGTATAGTTTTCCATAGTAGTAGTCTTCTATAATAGTAGTCTTGTATAATTTTTTTCTTCTCCTTAATTCCATAACATACCTGTCCCTTATTTATCAATTGACTAATTCTTCTTGCTTCTCTTTCCTTTCTCAGTTTATAAGATAGCCATCTGCCTGTTTTTTTGCATCTTCAAAGTAATTCTGTTTCGCATTTTAAATTTTTTGTGCTAATTCCCTTTTTTCCATTAGTCCCATTTTATGTTTAATTTTATCCATTTTATTTTTAATGTCTTTTTTTGTGGGGACATCAAAGTCTTTTTCCAGTCTTTTATAGTCATCCTCTAATGTCTTAAATGTCTTTTTCTGTTTTATGTATCTTCTCCTAGTATAATCTGTTATCAAGCCTCTTGTGTAGGCCTTCATCGTGTCCCAGAGATTCTGTAAAGATGTATCCTCTTTTCTTTTTTCTTTGAAGAAAACAAGTTCTTTCTCTATTTTCTGTTTAAAGTCTTTTTCTTTCAGTATCATATTATTTAAAGTCCATCTAGATCTCCTCTTGTGTCCTTTCCAAATAACTGATACTTGATTATGATCTGCCCAAGTGCTTGTTTCTATTTCAATCTGTTGTACATTAGTCAATAATTCTGCTGACATCCATATCATATCTATTCTAGATCAGGATGTGTGTCTGTTTGAATAAAAAGTATATTGCTTACTTTCCGCATTTCTCTCTCTCCATGCATCTTTTAAATTAAATTCTGTTATTCGAAGGAAGGATTTTTGGTAGTATCTTTCTAACTTTCTTTGTTGTTTTCTGTGTTTTATAGTCCAACTGGTCATTAATTATTCCATTAAAATCTCCCATCATGCAGATATTAACATAGTCCAATTCAATTATTTTTGTATGTAGTTTCCTATAGAATTGTTATTGTTTAACATTCGGGGCATAAATTGCAATTAAAAGTGTTTTAACACTGTTATTTCCTCCATCAAAATCCTTCCATCATCTGTATAAATTAGTTCTGCCAAAATTGTTTCTTTAATATCTAATACCACACCTCTTTTTTTTGATTGTGCCAGCAATGTAAATAATTTCCCTAATTTTCCTTGTTTTAGTATATATTCATGTTGCTTTTTAATATGTACCTCTTGTAAACAGATTATATCAAATTTTAATTTATCTAATTTATGAAATACTTTCCTTCTTTTAATAGCCAAATTATGTCCATTTATGTTAATTGTAATCAATTTTCTTTCATTCATGTTAAGCTTTATAAGAGGGTTTTATTGCTCTAGTAGATCTCAATTTTTGTTGTTCTCTGGGTTCACCGCCTACTGCACCTTCTTCTTTTTCTTTTTCAATTACTGCTATACACTCCTCTTGGAATTCAATCAGTGACTCTTCCTTTCTTTCTTCTTCCTCCTTTCCTCTAAAGTATTCTAAGTAGAATAGCTCAGCTTTTCCAACTGTGTCAATTCTGTGTCTTTGTTCCTGCCAAGTGAACAAAAGGCCTTCTGGCATCAGCCACCTGTAGTTTACTCCTCTTTTAAGTCGTTCTTTAGTCAAGAATAAATATTCTCTTCTCATCTCTTACTCTTCTTGGTATCTGTTTCAGCACCACAGTTTCTTTATTTTTATATTTTAGTGTTTTCTCTCACGCCACCTGAAGTATCTGTGTCTTAATAATCTTTGCAAATCTGATGTGAACTTTTCTTGGTAATCTATTCCTCGTTGCATATCTTGTGTAGACACGAAACCCTTCGTCCATCCCATCCATCATCTTTTCTTTAGTTATTTCCAGTGCTTCTGCCAATATTTCTGCAATTATTTCAGCAAGGTTTTCACCTTTCCCTTCTTCTATATTTTGAAATCTTAAATAAAATTCTGATTTGTCTATTTCCCATCCTAATGGTTCACACCTGCCCTTCTCGGCATCGCTCAAACGAACATCAATATCTCCAATTTTCTTATCTCTTTGTATATCTTCTTCAATTTTTTGAATCTGTCTTCATATTTCATCATCTGTTGAATATTTTCCATTTTTTCATCTGTCTTTTCAGTGTTTTGCTCAATTTTCTGAATTACTTGCATAATCAGCTGTCATGTCACTTCCTTCTCTTTCTCTTTTTCCTGTTGTAATATTGTATAGATCGTTGTCCTCCAGATGGTGAGGGGGCTGGTATCGAAGAAGCTGAGGCTGTTGTCTTTCTACTCACCTTGTAATGCTTATCTGTAAAGAGAGAGAGAGAAAAAAGAGAAAAGAAAAAAGGAGGAAAAAGAAAAAAACGAAGGCAAACAATTACCACTCCAAAGGAAAAAAGGAAAAAGAAAATCTTCAGGCACTTGTATACCTTAATCCAATTAGTTGCAATGGTAGATGTAAAAAGTCAAAAGTCAAAGATAAAAAGAGAAAAAAGAAAACAATTCTATATGTTCCTCTTGATAAACAAAAAGAAAGCCAAAATAAAAGATTTACATTCTAGTTCCTGGTTTAAAAAATCAAAATCCAGTTTAAGAGAGGGGGGGTGTAGAAAGGGAGGCAAAAGGTAAAAAGCAATTGTAATATAAAACAAGCTTGTGCCACCAAATGTCCAAGGCTCTTTGATAAATCAGTTCAGAATTTTTCAAGGTCACTTCAATCTTCTTTCTTTCAACTTCAGCTCCAGACTCCAGCTATCTTTTCACAAATGAGCACCTGAGTAAACAAACTGCCATGCTCATCTCTATCTTTTCCAATACAAAGCTGGGAGTCCTTGACTAGTAAGAAAGAAAAGCTAGTAAGCTAGTAAGAAAAAAAAAAGAAAGAATGTATCCAAGCCTCTCGGTGGCAGTGCTACTTATTTTCCTTCACTTTCACTTCCCCCTCTTAAATCTACAACCAGGAACTAAAAAATAAGTAAAATCTTTTCCCTTTTTTTTTTTAAAAAAAGGAGAAAAATAAATCTTAGTCAAGCAGAAGAATCTTAATCAAAAAAGGATTTTCAAAAGAGTTGTTCAATAAAAAAGGGAGAAAGAAATACAAACAAAAATAAAAAGATTAAAAAGTACCAGTCCAGCTTAAAGATAAACAGCTTTGCCAAATTCAAAGTTGCAATAAAAAGGGGGGGGGGAAAAACCTTTCACTTTGATAATCATGCCGCTTAAATTCTTTTCTCTTCACTTTTAGTCCATTTTCATTTTTTTAGGATGTTCTCTCCAAGAAATAATAAGTAAAAGTTCATCTCACCAAACTGACACACTTCCTTTCCGATCTCTTCCGTTCCGGAGCTGTCCCAGCTTCTGCAGCTTGGAAGGCTGCCTCTCTGCCGCTGGCAAAAAGGGCTTTTTCTGGATCAACCAGGGACTTTGTGGTGTCCCTGGGATCAACAGGACGTGCCCTTATCAATCACCGTCTCTACAGGACGGTTTAGGTCTGTCAGGACCGTCCAGTAGGTGAGATATCGACAGTGATCTTGGAGGATCAAGATCGCCCTTCATACCACGGTGACATCAGCTCCGCCCCCTTTCACATTTAATCATTTCTTATTGTCTTGATCCTTCCTCTTTTCTAACCAACCATAAAACTTATCCCATACTTTGTAATAATCCAATTCATCCTTATTTTTTAATTCCTTTCTCAATTTGTCCATTTCTGCACACATCCAGATTTTCCTAATTATTTTTGATTCACTTGGAGTTTCTTTACCTTTCCATTGTTGTGCATAAGCCAATCTCGCAGCTGTGATTATATGAATTATTAAATATTTATTACCCTTATCATATTTCCCCACATTAATTCCTAACAGAAAAAACTCCGGTCTATATTCTATTTTGATCCTACATATTTCTTCTAACCATTTCTGTATTTTTTGCCAAAACTTTTGGGCCCAAAGCTGCTTTTTCCAAAAGGCAACTGGACTTCCAGATTTTTCTTTGAAGATGTTTCGCTTCTCATTCAAGAAGTTTCTTCAGTTCTGATTGGATGGTGGAGAATGGAAGGTTTTACACTCCTTGCAGACCAGATGGTCATTTGCATTCTTTTAGTGACTTCTTAAAGCCACCTGGAGGTTTATCTGTGTTTATCAGTCACCTTAGTGGTGCAAATGAGTGTGGAGCCTTCTTGGAACTCTTGAAAGGATTGTGTTGGAGATTGGAGATAGGTGATGTCCTATCCCTCCCCCTCTGTTGAGAGAGGGCTGTCCAATGTTGACATTGATGGCCTCTTTGACCCCTCTTTCAAACCAGTGTTCCTCTCTGTTCAAAATGGGGACTTCACTGTCTTCAAAAGAGTGGCCTTTGTCTTTTAAACACAGACTGCTGAATCTAGTCCTGATGGGTTTGTTCTCCTATGTTGTGCCATGCGTTTATGAAGTGGTTGTTTTGTTTCCCCAGTGTCCAGATCTGTACATGGCTCACTGCATTATACTGCATTGCTCACTTTGTGTCTGGGTGTTTTATCCTTGGGGTGGACAAACTTTTGCCTTTTGTGTATTCTTTGAAGTGTGCACGTATGTTGTGTTGGCTGAAGATCCTTCTGAGCTTTCCCAATATTCGTGCAACATACGGAATGACAATGTTGCTTCATTTATTCTCTTCGTTGTCTTGTTATGTAGGAGCTCCTGTGGGGTCTGTTTTGAGATTTGAGGAAGACCCACTTGGGATAGCTACACGTTCTGAGGGCTTCCTTGATGTGTTTTCCTTCTTTTTCTTTCCCATCTTTGCTGGCAGGCAGGCCTTCGGTTCAGTGATGTAGGGTTCTGATGACTCCTATTTGTGTTCCAGTGGGTGGTGGGAATCAAAATATATTGATCTTGTGCACAAGTGGGTTTTCTGTCAACTTGAATGTTAAGGCTTCTGTCTTCCTTAACATGTACTGCACAATCCAGGAAGGCCAGACTATTTTCCTTAACATCTTCCTGTGCAAATATGATATATCTTCCACAGAGTCGATCTGCGTGGTGAACGCTTCCATTCTCCTATACGCTGCTTCGAGAGTCCAGGAATGGGTTAAGCTCTTCCTTCTGACGTCATAAAGCTGAGTCTGCCACTATAAAAAGCCAGCCTCTGGCTGGCCCGCCCATCTTTTGGCTCAGGTTCTTGTCTGAGAGCATAGTCTCTGGAAGAAGTGCTTTCGAACAGCTAAAGAAAAAGTTTGAACTCAAAGAGACAGCAATACATTTAAAATCCAGCTCCTGGGGATCCGGTAGAGCTCTGTCTCCAGGAGAGTGGGGATCTGTTCTGCAGTGCCAAGGCTTCGGCCCTGCTGCACAAGGACTGCGGACCCAGGGAACATTTGGAGGAACCTCCCATGCATCCTTACTGATTGCAACCTCGTTGTTGCTGCCACCAGCCAAGCTGACTCCGGAGCTTCGTTCCTGCCTCTTCTCTTAACTCTATAATTACTGGATTTGCTTGCCTGTTTGTATTCAGTTGGAGTTTGGACTTCTCACCTCCTTTGTAAAGGTGAGACATAACATTTTTGTCCCGTACCATTAACGTAAACCATCTTTTGACCAAGATGGATCAACAGCAGCAGCACCACCACCACCAACTGCAGAATGAAAACCAGGTTTTGCAACAGCAGGTAGCCCAGCTGACAAATCAACTTGCTCTGCTGCAGGCTCATGCTGCTCCTCCTGCCCCTCCCCATAGGAAATGCCCGGTGGCTGTGCCAAATAAGTTTTCTGGGCAGCCTGAAATGTTCCAGGCTTTCATGGGACCGTGCCAATTGTTTATGGCTCTGAGGCCGGAGGATTTCCCTGATGACCAGGCTCGGGTGGGGTTTGTAATAAGCCTCCTTTCGGGCTCGGCTGCCAGGTGGGCCACTCCTTTATTACTGCAAGACAGCCCGTTGTTAACAGATTATCAGGGGTTTTGGCGTCACCTGCGTCAAATGTATGAGGACCCCATACGGGTACAGACAGCAGCCAGACGCCTAAAAGAACTTCGCCAGGGGAAACGCCCCTTGCAGGAATTCATTTCGGAATTTCGACTGATCTGTCTGGATTCTAATTGGAACAATGTGGCTTTGATGGACGCTTTTCAGGATGGCCTGTTGGAGGACTTACAGGATGAATTGGTTCATGTGGACCCGGACCCGACCCTCGACGCTCTGGTGGTGCAATGCTTGCGCGTTGACGCCCTACTTCAATGGCGCAAGACTCGACACACCGTCCAGGAGCAGCCACTCACATCTCTGCCACAGCGCCCTAGGCAACCAGCGCCCTGGGTCTCCCACAGTGTCATGGCAATGGCTGAGGAGCCGATGGAGTTGGGAGTGGTCCAACCTTGTTTGACAGCCCACGAATGCACACGGAGACTCCAGGGAGGTTTGTGCCTGTATTGTGGGGGACCTGGACACTTTTGCAAATTCTTGTCCTGTTAAGTGAAGGGGGAAACGCAGGCCTGTGCCTGAATCTAGATCTGATCAGATGGGAAATGGGGCAGGCCCGGCCTTGGGGAAACCCTAGGTCAGGCACGTATCAACCACCCGCCTGAAGTAGCGGAGGTGGACTCTGGGCCCCCTCGGCATCTACTACTAGACACTCAGGTTTTCTTGCCCTCCTGATCGAAGGAGATTTCCGCGATTCTGTTGGTAGACTCAATTTTGGAAGAGCCTGATGACCACGTTGCAGGTGCAGGTGTGCTTATCGTCGGCGCATCATCCGGAGACTGATGGTGGGACGGAGAAGGTGATTGGCATTCTCGCACAATATTTACGGTGTTTTGTCAATCACCGACAGAATGATTGGGTGACTTACCTTCCTCTGGCGGAGTTTGCCTTCAATAAGTCCCAGCACACCTCCACCCAAATGACACCTTTTTACGCGAATGTGGGCTTCCATCCGAGGTTTTTTCCATTGTCGCTCTTGGATTCCCCGGTTCCCAAGACGCGGGAATTCTTGTCGGAACTGCATTCTGTTCAACAATTGATTAGACAGCAATTGTTATGGGCTAAGGAGGACTATAAAAAGTTCACAGATTACTTTCGCCAGGCGACACCCCCGCTGGCTGTGGGAGACCGGGTGTGGTTATCCACGAAACATCTATGGGTCGACCGACCGATCAAGAAGCTAGACCATTGATTCATCGGTCCCTTCCCTATCGAGGCAGTCATCAATCCCGTAGCTTATCGGCTCACCCTACCGTGCTCCATGCGCATTCATCCTGTCTTCCACCGTTCCCTTTTGGTTCCTGTCGCCCCTTCCTGTGATCTCCGACCTTCCGCTGGGGATGTTCCACCACCTGTACCCGACAATGATACCGCTGCTGACGGCACAGTGGTCAGCATTCGGGATTTCCGCTGGCTGAAAGGACGATTTCAGTATTTCATCAAGAGGCTGGGGGATGGACCGGAGGCTCTTTCCTGGGTGGATGCTTCCACGTTCCACGCCCTGCACCTCATACGGAGCTTCCATGAGCAGTTCCCCTTGAAACCACGTCCTGATGGTCAGACTCGGGGGAAGGGCCCTGCGCTGAGGGATAGTGTTGTGGCTCCGAGTCCTGAGCCTGCATTCTTAGAGGAAGAGGATTCGGAAGATGAGGAGGAATTGGGAATGCCTTCCTCCCCAGGACTTTCCTCTTCGGCAATGCCTTCCTCCCTGATTGTGCCTCAGGTGTCGGCAGATAACCGAGAGGAACAGCCTGAGGCTAATCAGGAGAAGGAGGAGGGCATGTTGGAGCAGCCGTTGACGGGATCAAGCAGACCCATGCTGGCTTGATGCGAGGCAGTGTCGCAGGCAAAAGTGTGGGCTGCAGCGCAGGAGGCGTGGACGAATGAGAGAGTGAGCTGAATTAGTGACACGCCCCACAGGGAATAAAAGTGGTTGTGTTTGCTCTGGAATCTTCGTACGGGACAATGTGTGACTTATTTAGAGGAGCTTCGGAGTATTCGGTGTTGTGACAGCTTGTGTGATTTATATTCCTGTTTTCTTGTCGGACTTGGCAGACAGCGTGTGTGAGACTGCCAAGAACTTTATCGGCTCAAGGAATTAACTCTATAATTACTGGATTTGCTTGCCTGTTTGTATTCAGTTGGAGTTTGGACTTCTCACCTCCTTTGTAAAGGTGAGACGTAACAACCTGTATGTCTGAGAATCTCCATAGACATTTTCCCTTCCGCATTATTTAATAATTCTACCTCTCTTTCTCTTTCTTTTTTTCTCTCTAGCTGGCCCAGTCATCATGTCTTTAGAAGAAAAGATGGAAGCCGACACCAGATCTATATACGTAGGAAATGTGAGGTTTTTTCCCCCTCCTAGCTTTCTTCAAGCGAGGATAAAACGAGCAGCCTTCCCACTGAACTGGACCTGTCTTCCATTTCAGGTAGATTATGGGGCCACCGCAGAAGAGTTGGAAGCCCATTTCCATGGCTGTGGTTCCGTCAACCGTGTGACCATCCTGTGTGACAAATACACGGGCCATCCCAAGGGGTGAGTTGAGTTTTTCTCTGAGGTGTGTTTGTGTGTGTGTGTGTGTGTGTATGTGGTATTTGTCTTTTTGCTTGAAAGCTTCCTTAAAGCTCAAGAGTTATGTTGGAAAAATTTTCCCTGGTTCGTTCCTAACTGGCACATACCACAGACGCTTAGAAGAAATGGATGCAGAAGCCAGCTGCCAGAAAGTGGAATTCTTTTTAACGAAGGAAGGCAAGAAGCAAAACACGGCTCGAGCATTCCTGGCTTGCAAGCACTTTGGAAGCGTGAATCTGAGCCTTTTATGCTTAATTCCCCTTTGAAGCTCCTGCAGCTTGTTGGGTTTTGATGTGTTTCTGATTGTCCTGGGTTTTGTTTTCCTGTTTTACTTGGTCCCAGGTCATTCATTCATTTATTCTGTTCTTAGGGTTTTAATCCTGTCAGGGGCAGGAAAAAGGACTTTTGATTTACCTTGGAGAGTTTATTTTTAGCCTGATTCCCCTTATCTTAACGGCTCTACTTAGGTGTTTCTGTGGTCAGCTTCAGAGGTGGTATTCAGCTAGTTTGCACTGGTTCAAGTGAACTGGTAGCAAGAATTGGGTGTGGGTCACTGAACCAGTAGTAACTTCTGGCTGGCCACGCCCCTAACCAGTTCATTGCTCGCTCCCTTGCCCCACTCGCCTGATGCTCGCTCACACTGCCTGCCTGACGCTCGCCCCACCTAGTCACTCCTCCCCTATGCAGCACACTGGGTCCTTGTGGCTCGCCTTTAACCTGTCTTCCCATGTAGTGCCTACGCCCCAACTGAGCAGCCCTGATCTGACTGCTCACAGGTATGCCTGCAAGTCGTGCTAGGGCCCCCTCCGCCATTCCCGGGACCTTGCCTCGCCTCCCCCACCATTCCCTGGACCTTGCCTCACCTCCCTCGCCTTTCCCGGGCTTCCCTCGCTCTTCCCTTGCCTCACCTCCCTCACCACTCCTGGGACCTTGCCTCACCTCCCCTTCCATTCCCAGGACCTTGCCTCACCTCCCCCGCCATTCCCGGGACTTTGCCTTGCCTGCCGGGCCTCCCTCGCCATTCCTTTGCCTTGTCTCCCCTGCCGTTCCCAGGGCCTTGTCTTGCCCCCCTCACCGTTCCCGGGCTTGGCTGGCTGACTAAGCCACCACGTGGCGCTCTCCCATGCTGCAACGAGCAGCAGTGGAGGTGCAAAAAACCTGCTTGCCCGGGCGGCCGGGGCTTTGCTTCCTCCCCGGCCAGGTTAGCAGGCTTCTTGCACCTCTGCTGCTTCTTGTTGCACCACGGCCACCATGTGTTAGGGAGATCTGGGGGAGTGGGTAAGTCAGGTGAGGCCATCCAGGCGATCCCCCAGTGCCCGTAGGCTATGAGGGTCCAGATGGAGAGGAAGCCGCTCCCCATCGCTTGGAAGACCAGGAACAGGACAGGGCTAGGAGACTTGTGGGACCCTGCCCCCCTCTGAGGGTCTCTTTCCATCTCCCCAAGTTAGAATGGGTGGGTGCCTCCTGGTCCTCTCCTTACAATACCATCCTCCGTGGAGATGAAGCTGCTGCCCCTTTTCCAGAGCAGCCCTATCCCTGAAAGAGGCTCCTCTGAAGGATGCAGCAGCCCCCCCGACCTCCCCCCAGGATTTGGAAACTGGGCTCCAATGGGGGACCTTTGCGGCTGGATGGCATTATGAAAAGAATACAGATTTTCAAGTATATCGTCAGCGGTACTTTTCATTAACTCTGCTTAGGTAGCCCTTGGCTACAGTTTTTCTCAAAGTAGTCTATCTTTGATTTAGCCAATTGTACCAAGGATTCCAATTGTTATAATAGGTTGAGGATTCTTTATTTTTTAATGATTGGGTTAGTTTGTCCATTTCGGCGCATTCTAAAATTTTCTGAATGATCATTTGTTCAGTGGGGATAGAAGGTGATTTCCAGCACTGAGCGAACACCAGTCTGGCTGCGGTTAGGATATGAATTATAATATACTTTGATTTTTTGGATACTTGTTTATCAAAAATTCCTAGAAGGAAGGACTCTGGTTTGTACTCAGTTTGTTCCTTAGTAATCTCCTCTAGCCAATGCCTAATTTTTTGCCAATGTTTCTGAGTTTCTTTGCATGACCACCACATATGGAAGAAGGTACCTTCTATGTTTTGACATTTCCAACATTTGGGACTTGTGTTGGGGTGCATTTTCGCCAATCTCGAAGGGGACAGGTGCCATCTATAAAACATTTTGTATGAGTTTTCTTTATAAGCTGCTGATTTCGTGATCTTAATGTTCCTATTCCAGATCCTTTCCCATTCTGCTAGGGTGATACTCCGTCCCAAATTTCTGCTCCACGCAATCATATTTCCTTTGACAATCTCTTGTTCTAGTTCCGTTTCCAATAATTGTTTGTAGAATTTAGATATTTTTTTTTTATTCGGTCCTAATAGAATTTTGTCTAAAGTCTGCAATTTATTGTAGATTCTGAATTCCTTAATATCTTGTTTATATCTACTATGGATTTGAAGGTACACCCACTGATCAATTGTAAATCCTCGCTCTTGTAATTTTTGTCGTGTTTTCAGCTTTCCTTGTGGGTCTAATAAATTTTCGTATTTAATCTTTTTAGTTATATCCAAATTATTAGGGTGTACTATTGCTTCCATTGGAGAAAGCCAAATCGGTATTTTTAGATAGAGTTTTTTACGTACTTTTTTCCAATTGGTTAGTAGCGAGTCCCTGGAAATATGGAAGCCTATGGAAATATGATTGCCTGGGTTTCCCAGTTTCCCACAGGAGGGCGTGCCATCCTTTCTGCATATCGTGGCCTTCTAATATTAATGTTCTTTTGTTGGTTAGATTCACCCATTCCTTTATCCATAGTAAATCTTACAGGATCTTACAGACAGTCACAAAAATATGGTTTTATTTTAACTGTTTTCCCCCATTCTATCCCCCCCTTCCCTTACCCTTCCCTCTCCTCCCTCATTTGCCCCTCTCTCTTTCCCTCTTGGCCTCTGCCAAGGCCTGTTTGCTTTCTCTTCTGTATATAATTTGTAGATGTGTTGTTTTTAATGGTAAAATTAATAAAGTTTTTCTTAAAAAAAAAAAAAGAACGTGGATTTTTCTGTATGTTAATTGTGAGGAATTGAGAAATTCTAGGGTGGGCAGTTGATTGGCAGCAGAGCATGAGGTCAAAGGGACGATGCCGGTGCTTTTTTTCATGTCTACTTTTTAAAAACGCATATATTCTCAGCAGCTAGCCAGCGAGCTGCCAGGCTTCTGACAAAATGCAGATTATTTTGTTGTTCAAACAGTTTGCGCTCTAGTTCCTCCCCAATGAGCGGCGAAGGTGTGGGGCAGCACAGGGCAAGGACTTCAAGGGAGGCGGAGGAGGAGGTGGTCTGTTGCTGGTCGTGGCTGGTGTGGCTGCCCCGTTGGGGCAGGGCGAGGGGCAAGCAGGAAGGCGCAGCTGCAGGATGAGCGTTGGCCTGGGGAGCTGCAAGGGGTGCATGGGAAGGCGCAGTGTTTGTTGCTAAGGGCAGAGTGTTTTTGGTGTGAGTGTGGGCAGCAGAGCGAGCGGCAGCGGCACCCCGAAAGGGAGGGTGGGAACTCGCGCGGCTGCTTCCTGTAGCCCCACTGCCCACTGGAGTACCTCCATGAGCTTTCTTCGTTCTCCCGCTGATCTGAGGCTTGCTGGATCAGTTCGTTCCAGACCAGTATCACGAGAGAGAGTGGTGTGTGTGTGTTTGTTTCAGTTGGGCGCTTGGAAGCGTGTGTGTGTGTGTTTGTTTCAGGTGGGTCTCCTAGCTTTAGAAGGAGAGAGGGAAGGAGGAAGGAAGGGATAGAAAGAGGGAAAGAGAGACGGAAATGGGGTAAGAGAGAAAAAGAGGGGGAGAGAGAGGGAAAGAAAAGAGGGATACAAAGAGGCGGAAAGAGAGAGAGAAAAGAGAAAAGGGAAAGAAAGAGAAAGGAAGAAAAGGGTTAGACAAAGACAGGATGGAAGGAAGGGAGAAAGAAAGAGGGAGGGAGGAAAAAGTGAATGAGATATGGATGGATGGATGGATGGATGGATAGATACATGGAAGGAGGGAGAGAGAGAAAAAAGGAGAGGAAGGAATGACACAAACCCTGGCTTCAGAAGACTCTGAAACAGCAAGCAATCTAGGGCTGTAAAGGATCTCAGAGGTCATCTTCTAGTGCCA
>NW_020769747.1:0-22618 GCF_900518735.1 Pseudonaja textilis | reverse complement strand
AACTCCCAGAATTCCTGAGCTAACATGACTGGAGGAGGAATTCTGGGAGTTGAAGTCCACAAGTCTTAAAGCTGTCAAGTTTGGAGACCCCTGTTCTAGTTCAATCCCTTGCTCCAGCAGGAGATTCTTACAGAATCATAGAATAGCAGAGTTAGGAGGAACCTTGGAGGCCATCTAGTCGAACCCGCTGCTCCAGCAAGAGACCTTATATCATCTGGAATCTGGATAATTTTGGTGCCTCTAACAGAGAGGAAGATTGGCAGAGGAGTTTACTAGGACAAAGCTGCTATGCAGAGGAAAGCAGAGATAGTCCTTCACTTATGACCACAATTGAGTCCAAAATTTTGATTGCTAAGCAAGAGCGTTGTTAAGTGAGTTTCACCACATTTTACTCAATCCATGATATCTCCTGGGTCTAATGGTCATGTGCAGGCTAGGGAAGTAAATCTGAAGGCATTTGCAATGTTCTAATGTACAGAAGTTATAGTTAAATGTGTGGCAGAAAGTGGACTATGGGTGTGTTTTTCCAAATGCAGTGAGGTTGAATGTATATAGTTTTAGAAGAGGTGTGTGTGCATGTGTGTGTGTGTGTGTACATACACATGCAGTATATATAGTAGATAATGTATTTTTTGTGTGCCTTTACACACTACTACGTAATATGTATGTACGCATATGGCATACGTACATAGGATTAAATAGAGTATTTTGTATGTTCAATAATAGTAAATAGGAAAGTTGTATCTCTTTGATGCCAGGCAAGGCACCTGTTGAGGTAATTCCCTGTTAGGAGAATGAGCGCATACAGGGAGACGTATTTGAGAGTAGTGTTTGAATAATACACACAGCACACAGATAACACTGTACAGTAAATGTACGTTTTTACTTCCAGAAATGTTTAAGCAAAGTTCAAAATAGGCAGTCCAAAGTCATTCACAGGTTAAATCAGTCAGTTTTCAATCCAGGGATAATCCAGTAACAAAGTCCAGTGTCAAAAACAGTTCAGTATCAGACTTACATCAAATCCAAAAATAGCAGTCAATTAGGAAGAACGGCAAAACTCTCCAACAGAAGGAAACAGAGACTCACTGAGACTTCTTTTGAGATTAAGACTAAAACAACCCAGGTTTCTGGCTCCATCTTATGGCCGTTTGAGAAACCACACCCAATTACACTTTTAGGATTCTCTTAAAGATACAGTATTAAAATGTTTATCCTGGTTTATATATTTTCAACCCAAATACCTGTTAGGTGACTTATATTCCTAACATTCTCCCCTTTTGGGTAAGACAATATATACAACCTTACATTCTAAGTCCATAATCTTCACAGCAAGCCTTATGCTTTATAGAGCCTTGGGCCTTTGTAAAATGATCCGCTATATTGTTTTCTGACATACATTATTCTAGATTAATCATTTTACTTTGCACACATTGTCTCACATTTAAATATCTTAAATCTGTGTTTTTCATTCTTGTTTTAACAGCAATATTTGAAGCCATCTGTATTGCTGATTGGTTGTCTTCGTAAACAACAATAGAATCTGTTACATTAATTTCCATATCAATTACTAGTTGCTTATACAAAACTAAATCTGTACATAATAAAGACAAACATGAGAATTCAGCCTCCATTGTTGACAAACTTGGATGTTTCTGTCTAATAGATCTCCATCCAATCAATGCTTTTCCCAATAATACAGCAGTACCCGATGTAGATTTTTGTGTATTTATGTCTGTAGCAAAACTTGCATCAGCATATGCAGTTAAACTCAGTTCATCTTTAGGCTCCAAATACAATGCATAGTGCATTGTTTGCTTCAGATACCTGAACACACTTTTAGCAGCTTGCCAGTGCCTTTCAATTGGCTCAGCGTTAAATCTCACTAATTGATTAACACTGTATGCAATGTCTGGCCTTGACCAATTACTGAGATAAGATAAACTACCAATCAAAGACTGATAAATGTTCTTATCAAAAAAAGGACTTTGAACATCACCATGGCTAAACTCCTGGCTCATTGGTGACTTAGCCGGCTTACAAAGTTCCATCTTAAAACTTTTTAGTAATTGGTTAATTTTATCTGCCTGTGAGATCTTGTATCCTCCCCTAGTTCTATCTATCTTTAAACCACGATATTGTTTGATTTCTCCTAACTGTTTTATCTTAAATTTCTTTTCTAATAGTGAAATTATCTCAGTAGCTTCTCATTCAGTTTTGGTGATTAATGTTATGTCATCAGTAAATAATAGCAATAATGAAATTACACCATTACTTTCTCTTTTAAACAAACATGGATCAGCCATGCCAGCTACAAAACCTATCTTAGTTAATTCTTTAACTATACATTGGTTCCACTCATATCCTGATTGCTTCAACCCATAAAGACTCTTTTTCAATCTCCAGCAATCAGTTGTATTATCATTTTTGATACCTAAAGGTTTCTTTAAATATATAGTGTGTTGCAACGGTGCATGCAGATATGCCGTTTCTACATCCAAATGATTTATAATGTATTTCTCTTTAGCTGCCCACACTAATGCTGCCCTTAATGCAGTAGCCTTCAGACTAGGCGCAGACACCTCATCATAGTCATTTGCTGTCTGATTGAACCCTTGTGCTACTAACCTGGCTTTATGGGTACCAGTCCCATCCACACCTGTCTTCTGTTTGTAAATCCATTTACATCCTATGGCATGTTTACCTGGTGGTAACTTAACGTTTTCGTATACCTCCAGTTTTTTTAATGATTCCAGTTCCTTATCCATTGCTTTCTGCCAAGCAGCCTGATCCTTAGTAGGATACAGTTTTAGTTCACTATAATTACTTGGAACTGTATTCACTTGGCATACAACACTAGCCTGATATCTATCAGGTGGTCGTTTTACTTGGGTTGAACGTCTTAGTAATACAGGGCTTACTGGTGGAGTTTCCTGTGCTACCTACTCCTGTTCTTTTACCTCCTCCTGTGCCTCTTCTACTACTTCCTCCTGTTCTTCCTCTTTAATGGCTATTTGTTGTTTACTGATATCATCTTTAGGGACTATTTGGGTGTCAATAATAACATCATTGCTGGATTCCTGTTCCAGTTTACCCCACCCAACGTGCTCTATAAATTTTGCACCAGTACTACAATAAACATGAGCTGTGCCTTGATCCCAAAATCTAAATGATCTATGGTTGGCCTCATAACCCACAAAAAATAACTTCTTAGCTCTATGTTGCCCTTTCAGTCTTACTTGTGAGGGAATATGCACCCATGCTGGAGCTCCAAATGTGTGTAAATAACTTAGATTTGGTTTTCTGCCATGCCAACGAGTGAATGGCAATTCTCCAGTTGTTGTGTTAACTACATTGTTTAAAACATGATTACTACACATTATGGCTTCACCCCACAGTGTTTCGGGTAAACCTGAATCAGATAACATAGTGCGAGCCATGGCTTGTAATGTTTGCCCTCTTCGTTCTACAAACGAGTTATGTTGTGGTCTGTAAGGTGCAGAACGTTTATACTCAACACCAGCCAATTTCAGCATTGTTTGGAATCTTTTGTTAACAAACTCAGTCCCATCATCAGTAACTAAAGTAATTACTTTACTCCTCATTTTTCTCTCAGCAAACCTTAGCCAGTTAAAGAAATGTTGGAATGTTTCTGTTTTGTTTTTCATAAGATAGCCGAAACCATATCGTGAGTAATGGTCCATAAGACTCAAAATATAGCAGGCACCTCCTAAACTAGGTTTTTTTTAGGACCAATTATGTCAGCAAACACAACCTCTAAAGGTTCTTTGGTTTTAAACCCATTAAGTCTGTTTGCTGGAGTAACCTCACTTTTCTCTTGGGTACAAGCATTACAGTTTAAATACTTGCTACAGGGTTTCAATTTTACTCCCTCTGACAATTCAACAGTTTGTTTGAGCATTTTGAAATTAATGTGCCCCAGACATCTATGCAGTAAATGTATACATTCATCATGTGGCTTAACAGTGTTATAAACTGAGTTAGCCATCTTCAACTGGTCATCATGTATCACATATAAATCATTCTCTAAAGTAGCAGCAACACTTTTACCCTCTTTCTCTATTATACAGTTATCTCCCCTAAAGGTTACTACGTAACCAAGATTAACTAAAGCCCTTACTGATAATAAATTAAATTTCACTTTAGGTATATATAACATAGTTAAAGGTTCGTTTATACAAGAACAATATGCAGTACCTTCACCAGATGCTTTAATCTTCCATCCATTTGCCAATGATACATGTTGTTTACTTGTGGACATCTTTACAAACCTGTTTCTATCTTCAGTAATGCACTGCGATGCTCCACTATCAACAACCCACAAATCATGGTTTACAGTTGAATTGCTAGACATAGCTACACTAACGTTCTTCTTAGCCTTCTGGTGTTTACTAGTGTTCTGTTTTTTTCCCTTCTTACAGAATCTAGCTATATGTCCCCTAGCCCCACAAGAAAAACATTTCCTAACAGTATAGGAAGTTGAACACAAATCCTCTTCTTGTGGTTGTTCCTTTCTCAGTTGGTCCCTATCCAGCCGTCTTCATGTGATCCTCTTTTGCAACCTTCTGACAAACGGCGGTTAATGGGGGAGCCAGATTCACTTCACAGTCATGTTGCCAACTTAATGGTGGCGGGCAAGGTCGTAAAATGGGGCAAAGCTTGCTGAGCAACAGGCATTGGGCCCAGTTTGGTTGTAAATCGAGGACTACCTGTAAGTGAACCTCCTGCTAAATACTATGAACTGTCTAATCGTCCTTCTGCCCATTTTCTCAAGGTTCGCCTACATTGAATTTTCTGACAAAGAGTCAGTGCGGACTTCCTTAGCGCTAGACGAGTCCCTCTTCAGGGGGAGACAGATCAAGGTGGGTATGCCCTTTTCAGACACACACACACACACTCTATGCCCGACTCCTGAATAACATTTGCAGCCAACCCTTGGACCCGAACCACCTACATAGTGAGAAGAAGGTGAGGTTTTCTGCTTCGGTTCTCTTCCCATCAGGATCACTCCAACCTGGAATTCCCCCTGTGCGCTCTCTCTCTCTCTCTCTCTCTCTCTCTTTCTCTCTCTCTCCCTGGTGGTTTTCTCACAGATGTTTCGTGACCCAGCTAGGGAACGTCATCAATGTTGGCAGGCAGTGGGGTTTGGGGAGTGAAGGGAGAAGGAGAAGGAGGAAGGACACTGAGGTGTTCAGTGCACTGATGATGTTGCCAAGTTTGGTAATGAAACATCAAGAAAATCACCAAGCTCAGAGAGCACCAAAGACTCCTCAATCTTCCTCCTCTTCCTCCTTCACTCCTTCTCTCTCACTTCTTCCTGCTTCACTCCAAAAATCCCACTTCTTTGTAGCACTGATGATATTCCTTAGCTGGTTAATGAAATGTCTGCAAAAAAAACCCCACCCAGCTCAGAGACCTCCAAGAACCCCTCAGTCGTTCTCCTCTTCCTCTTATCTTTCTCCTTTTCCTTCTCTTTCTTTCCTCCTGCTTCACTTCACAAATTTCACTCCTTTCTAGTATTGATGATGTTCCTTAGTTGGGTCATGAAATGTCTACAAAGAAACCATAGTCCCTCCACTTTTTCCTTTTCCTTCTCTCTCCTCCTCCCCTTCTCAACTCCACAAACCCCACTCTCTTCTAACACCGATGATGTCACCTAGTTGGGTCACAGAACGTCTGCAAGAAAACCACCAAGCTCAGAGACCACCAAGGACCCCACGGTTCTCTTCTCCCTCCCTCCCTGTCCTCCCTTCTAACACTGATGATGTCACCTAGTTGGGTCATGAAATGTGTGCAAGCTCAGAGAGCACCAAGGACCCTACAGTCCTCCTCTTCCTCCTCCCTGCAAACCCCATTCCCTTCTAACACCGATGATGTCACCTAGTTGGGTCACAGATTGTCTGCAAGAAAACCACCAAGCTCGGAGAGCACCAAGGAGCCCACAGTTGTTCTGACCAAGGCTTCCTGAGACCGTAATTAAGCACACACTTAGTCCAAACAACTCTTGTTTTATTTCAGCGCTGGGAATTATGTTCATTCCCAGCCTGTAATGAGTGCCAAGCAATCTCTCGAGTTAAGCACCCACCTTTATCTCCTTTGAATTGCTGCCAACAACTAAAGTGCCAAATTAACTGTAAAAAGCCAAACAAAATACAAAGTCCACACAGAGGTTTAATCCGAACAAAGCAAACAACTTTGCTTCCTGCAAAGGTTTCTCTACCTTTGCACTTCCTTTATACCTTATGGGAGGGGCAATCACCTCCAAGTGTTACTCCCGAGTCGCCCCTTTTGTCTTAGCTGCTCTTGCCTTCTGGCAGCTCTGTGCACACGCACACCAGGAACAGGCTCCCCTTGTTCCTTGGCCTCGCTGTTGCCAGACTCCGGAGGCTCCGGAGTCAGCACCCCACTCCCAGATGGTCCTGGCCCCATCTCTGTATCAGACACAGGACCCTCGTCCGACTCCTCCCCAGACACCCGGACTGGTCCTGTTCTTCCCCACTGTCTGTTTCTGCTGCTGTCCACACAGGCTGCCGGTGAACCACAACAGTCTCTTCCTCCTCCTCCCTCCTTTCTGCAAACCCCACTCCCTTCTAACACTGATGTTCTAACACCTAGTTGGGTCATGAAACGTCTGCAAGCTCAGAGCACCAAGGACCCCACATTCATTCTCCTCCTCCTCCCTGCAAACCCCACTCCCTTCTGACACCGATGATGTTACCTACTTTGGGTCACGAAATGTCTGTAAGAAAACCACCCAGGTCAGAGAGCATCAATGGCCCCACAGTACAAATTAATCTCTTCTACTTGAATTTCCTCTCTTAACGGAGAGGTGTCTGCATTTTCCTTGGGTAACAAGCAGAAAAGATCAGACATTCTCACTCCCTCACCCTTCCCTTAACACCTCACCCCCCAAGCCTGACCTGCATGATTCTCTTTTTAGGTGATTCCCAAACGGACCAACCGGCCAGGCATCAGCACCACAGACAGAGGCTTCCCCAGGACCCGGTACCGAGGGCGAGGATCTGGCTATAGCAGTTCCAGGGCCCGTTTCTACAGTGGCTTCAGCAGCAGGCCGCCCCGAGGACGTGCTTACAGGTCTGTTCCTTAAAGGGATCAACAGGTTGGGAAAAGGGGGTGGGGGTTGGTCCACCGTAGGTGGTCAGGTTCATGCTTGCAGATGGCTAGGTAGCAATCCCAGGCTTAAAACACCTGGCCTCTCTTCATTGATCCCGTGAAACAGGCCAATGAAAGGGCTCCTGCAAGCAGGGTGGATTTGGTTTAAATCAACTCGATTTAAATTATAATTGTTAAAGAGCAACTGTCATCTCTGTCCTGCAACAGCTCTTTCTCTGACCCGTTTACTCCAAAAGCATTTTATTAAAATAAATTTGCTAAAAATTAAAATTATTTTTTTTTAAAAAAATCCATCAATTTTTATCCACCCTGCCTGCAAGCCAGATCAGTTGATTTTGGGTAGAAAGAGAGTTCTCTTCCTTGATCATGTGAAACAGACCCATGAAAGGGCTCCTGCAAGCCAAATTAGTAGATTTTGGATAAAAAAGAGAGTTTGAAAGCCGATTCAACAACGATCCTGACATCCGAGAATTTGTACATTTTGCTGAGCCTTGGCTGTTGAGAAAGCCCTGAAAAAGTACCAACATTTTCCAAACTATTGGCTTTCATATTGACAGGCACTCCTCGACGTGCAACCACAGTCAAGCCCAAAATTTACGTTGCTACATGAGACGTGCAGAGTCCTGTCTCATTTGAGTCCCAAAATGTCTATTTCTAAGTGAGACCTTTGTTAAGTGAGTCTTGCCCCATTTTATGACTTTTCTTGCCACAGTTGTTAAGGGAATCACTGCAGTTGTAAAGTTAGTAACATGGTTGTAAAGTGAATCTGGCTTCCATGTTGACTTTGCTTGTCCAAAGGTCGCAAAAGGGGATCACGTGACCATGCAACGCTGTGACCGTCGTAAATATGAGTCCGTTGTCAGGCATCCGAATTTTGATCATGTGACTGGGGATGCTACAACAGTCATGAGTGTGAAAAGCAGTCCTAAGTTGCTTTTGGCCAGTGCCGTTGTAACTTGGAATGTCACTAAAAGAACTGTTGTAAGTCGGGGACTACCTCTATTGTCAGGTTCAAGTAGTCCTCAACTTTGAGGGTGGGGCTGATGTCGTGGTGGAACGACGGCGATTCCTGAGCTTTGGGAAAAGCCGCTGAAATCCCCACAACCGGACGGTCCACTTGGGCTCGAACCGTCCCGGAGAGACGGTAAGTAAAGGGAGCACATCCTGTCGATCCCAGGGACATCGCAAAGTCCCTGGTTGATCCAGGAAAGCTCTTGAAGCCCGGCAGCGGAGGAAAGCGGCCATTAAAGCTGCTAGAAAGCTGTGACAGCCCCAGAAGGGAAAGAAGATCAGAAGGAAAAGTGTGTTTGTTGGGGTGAGATTTTTCAATTTTTTCTTTGTTTAAAACAGAAGAATACCCTAAGGGGGAAGATTGTTTAGAAGACAGAAGACAGAAAAGCGGAGAACAGCAGCGAAATAGAGCACATTGCTAGCTGTCAAACTTTATTTGGATTATTTTACTTTTTTTTTAAAGAAATTTTTTTCTGTTTAACTAGACTGGACTGTGTAATAATAATTAATAGAAGATAAACTTTAACTGTTACCTTTAATTTTAAAAATGTAGTGTGGATACAATATAACAAAAAGAAAGCTAAGCAATACTGCCGTCTAGAGGTCACATACGTTTAAAAGTTGAAGACTTTAAAAGAGATTAAAAGACTGAATTGTTTTGACTACAGGCTGTTCAGAAGAAAGAGAAGATAGAGAGTGAGCACTGGAAACAGGTGTTGCTCTCACAAACTTTGTAAACAGCTGGAGAGTTAAATAAAAGAGAAAAGATTACTGTGACCTTGGACAATATTCTATTGATGTGTTTGATTTTGGCTTTTTAGCTTGTTGGATGTTATACTGAGACTCAGACTCATTTTGTGACTTAAATTCTAAACTACAGCTGGCAATCTCAAATTGTTTTTTCTCTTTTTTTCTGCTGGTGTGCTCTGGGCTTTACTTGGCCTGTTTTTGGAACACTGCAACCTTTCCTTTTTTTCATCAATAAGTGGATTACAGTCTGTTTTTACTTTTTTTTAGAACCTGGTGGATTTGTACTTTTGAATTATTATTTTCTTTTTTTATCAGATTTTTGAACTTTTTATCATTTTTATATATCTCCTGGATATGAAGAGATTGGGCTTTTTCTTTTTTGTTCTTTTTTCTTCTATTTTTCCCTTTCCACTTTTTTTAAATACAATTGGATTAAGATAGAGAAGAACCTGAAGATTCTGCTTTGGATTTATTGGAAGATCCTTTTTTGATTGGATTATTATTGATCTAAAATGAGGAAGACAACTGTTATTGGATCATCGATTCCTACCTCCTCTTCTCTGAGCCCAGCTGGTCAACGATCAATACAAACTATGTTGCAACAGGAAAAGAAGAAGGAGGTCTCAATGCAAGAATTAAAATTAATACTGCAATCAATACAAGACCAAGGGAGGCATACGGATGATAAAATTGGGAAGATGGAAGAGAAGCTGGGAAGGATGGAAGAGAAAATGGAAAATATACAACAAATAATGATGAAGGATGAAGAAAGGATGCAAAAGATGGAAGAAAGAGGTGAACAGACAGAGAAGAAAGTAGGAGAAATAGATAACAGGTTGGTAGTAGTTGAGCAAGATAAGGGAAAGGGAATGTTAGCCTGGGAGATGGACAAAGCTGATCTTTATTTTAGATTTTAAAATGTTGAGGAAGAAAAGGGAGAAAACCTTGCAGAAATAATGACAGAAGTTTTGGTAGGAGCCATGGAGATAACCCAAAGAAAAAATGATGGATGGCATGGATGAAGTATTCCAAATATATACCAGATACAGTACACCATGAGACATAAATTACCTAGGGAAGTCCATGTGAAATTTACTAAGCAAACAAAACAGTTATTACAGAAAGCAAGAGATGACCCCTTGAAGTATAAGGGAAAGGAGATCAAAGTCCTAAAACAAGTACCAAGGAAAGTGAGAGATTTGAGAAGAGAATATTAATTCTTGACAAACATTTTAATTAAGAAAGAAGTGAATTATAGATCGCTGATCCCTGAAAGCCTCATATTCATTTGGCAAGAACAAAGACACAGGTTGGATTCAGTTGAGAAAGCAGAGTTGTCCTATGATGAATACTTTTAGAGAAAAAGAAGAATGAGCAAGAGAAGGAACTTAAACTATGAGTAGAGATGGCTAAAAAATGGATAAAGAAAAAAGAGAAGAAAGAGGATGAGAAGAAGGAGCAATAGGTGGCACGGTGGAACTAAAAGAACCAAGAGACCAAAGAACAAGAACAAGAACAATAAACCCTACATATAAAGTGTAAACAATGGAAGATAAAAAGAAAGTAATCTGTATAAATATAAATGGACTGAATTCGGCCACTAAAAGGAAATCCCCCCCCCCCCATAAATTAGAAAAACTAAAGACAGATATAATTTGCTTACAAGAAGTTCACATTAAAAAAACAACATGTACAAGTTTTGAATTGTCCCAGAATTGGGAATTTATATACCTCATTGGCACAACAAAATAAGAGAGTAGTAGTTCTATATATCAAGAGTACAATAAAAGCTAAATCAATCTTTACAGATGAAGAAGGAAGAATATTGATGGTGGAAATAACAGGCAACAATTTAAAGATGCTCTTAGTTGCAATATTGCACCAAATGATAAACAAGAATTCTATAAGAAGTTACATAAAAAGATAATTGAATTGGAATATGATAATATATGCGTTCTTGGAGACTTTAATGCTACAGTGGATGTAGATATGGACTACAAAACACAGAAAGTAAATTAAAAAAAATAGACACTGCCGAAATCCTTCTTTAAAATGGTAGAGGAGCTGAGTATTAAAGACATATGGAGAAAATTGAATAGCAAGAATAGACAATATACATTCTATTTTAACAGACACTTATCATGGTCAAGAATAGATATGATAGGATGTCAACTGATTTAATTTTAAATATACAAGAAGTAAACATTGAAACAAGTACTTGGGCAGACAATAATCCAATATGGGTCAAGTGGAAGGGACAAAAGAAAAGGCAAGATGGATAAAGACATGGAATAACATGGAATAACATAAATAACATGGAAAAAGAATTGGCTTTCTTCTTCAAAGAAAATAAAAAGGAGGAAATTCCATTACAAAATGTATGGGATACTATGAAGGCCTATAGTAGAGGCGTGATTATAACATATACAAGAAGAAGGAATATAAAAAAAAGACAACAGATTCTAGAAGAGGATTATAAGAAGCTGGAAAAAGAACTACAACGAGATCCACAGCACAAGAATATTAAAAACCAAATGGACACAGTTAAACATAAAATGGGACTACTGGAGAAAGAAGAACTGGCACAAAAAATCAGGAGAGCTAAACAAAACTTCTTTGAAAATGCAAACAAACCAGGTAGATGGTTAGCATACCAATTAAAGAAAGAGAGGGAACTGAAAAGAATAACACAATTAGTAGATGAAAGTGGAATGGTATGTTATGGAAATGAAGAAAAGAAAGAAATAGTGCAGAAGTATTATGAAAAACTACAAGCAAGAGAATATTGAAGAAGGGAAAGTTAAACAGTATCTACGAGGAGCAAAATTACCAAAAATATCTGATGAAACTAAGACAATGTTAGAAGGGAAAATAACAATGATGGAATTGACAGAAGCAATAAATAGACAAAATACTGGGGAAGTGCCTGGCCCAGATGGGTTACCGGAAGAATTTTATAAGACAATACAGGAACCAATTAGCACTATAATGCTTGAAGTAATGAATGAGGTCCTGATAAAAAGTAAAATTCCTGATTCATGGACAGAGGCATATATTACAGTTATACCAAAAGAAGATACCGAACTACAACAAAAAAAAATTTATAGACTAATTTCCCTGCTAAATGTGGATTAAAAAATATTTGCTTCAATAATAGCAGAAAGACTCAAAAGATATTTGAATTACTTTATACACCCAGATCAAAATGGATTTTTACCTAAGAGACAAAAGACAATATGAGGATAATATTGAATACACTGGAATACTATGAAGCACATCCAGAAAAGCAAATGGCTTTGGTTTTTCTAGACCCACAGAAAGCTTTTGATAATGTTAATTGGCAATTTATGTTGCTGCAATTGGAGGAGATGGGCTTTGGAGAAAGATTTATTAGGGTAATTGAGGCAATATACTATAGACAAACACCAAAAGTAATGATAAATGGAGACTTGACAGATAATATTAACATTAAAAAAGGAACCAGGCAAGGATGTCCACTGTTGCCATTGTTATTTGCATTGACTTTGGAAGTATTGAATAGAAATATTAGGAAAAACAAAGAAATAAAGGGAATGAAAATAAAAAGGGAGTATAAATTACAAGCATTTGCAGATGATAATGGTTTTTATATTGGAAAAACTGTTATACACAGGCTTTAAGTTGATAGAAAAGATAGAAGAATATGGAGAGGTTGCAGGACTGAAAATAAATAAAGATAAAAGGAAGATCTGAAAACATGACTGAAAAACAAAAGAAGGTATTAATGGACAAATTAAATATCCAGATCACAAAAAAGTGAAATACACTACTCAACAAAATAAAGGGAACACTTAAACAATACAATGTAACTCCAAGTCAATCACACTTCTGTGAAATCAAACTGTCCACTTAGGTAGCAACACTGATTGACAATCAATTTCACATGCTGTTGTGCAAATGGAATAGATAACAGGTGGAAAGCAGAGGCAGTTAGCAAGACATCCCCAATAAAGGAGTGGTTCTGCAGGTGGTGACCACAGACCACTTCTCAGTTCCTATGCTTTCTGGCTAATGGTTTGGTCACTTTTGAATGCTGGCGGTGCTTTCACTCTAGTGGTAGCATGAGACGGAGTCTACAACCCACACAAGTGGCTCAGGTAGTGCAGCTCATCCAGGATGGCACATCAATGCGAGCTGTGGCAAGAAGGTTTGCTGTGTCTGTCAGCGTAGTGTCCAGAGCATGGAGGCACTACCAGGAGACAGGCCAGTACATCAGGAGACGTGGAGGAGGCCGTAGGAGGGCAACAACCCACCATGAGGACCGCTACCTCCGCCTTTGTGCAAGGAGGGACAGGAGGAGCACTGCCAGAGCCCTGCAAAATGACCTCCAGCGGGCCACAAATGTGCATGTGGCTGCTCAGACGGTCAGAAACAGACTCCATGAGGGTGGTATGAGGGCCCAATGTCCACAGGTGGGGGTTGTGCTTACAGCCCAACATGGTGCAGGACGTTTGGCATTTGCCAGAGAACACTAAGATTGGCAAATTTGCCACTGGCGCCCTGTGCTCTTCACAGATGAAAGCAGGTTCACACTGAGCACATGTGACAGACGTGACAGGGTCTGGAGACGCTGTGGAGAACGTTCTGCTGCCTGCAACATCCTCCAGCATGACCAGTTTGGCAGTGGGTCAGTAATGGTGTGGGGTGGCATTTCTTTAGGGGGCCGCACAGCCCTCCATGTGTTCACCAGAGGTAGCCTGACTACCATTAGGTATCGAGATGAGATCCTTAGACCCTTGTGAGACCATATGCTGGTGCGCTTGGCCCTGGGTTCCTCCTAATGCATGACAATGCTAGACCTCATGTGATTGGAGTGTGTCAGCAGTTCCTGCAAGACGAAGGCATTGATGCTATGGACTGGCCCGCCCGTTCCCCAGACCTGAATCCAATTGAGCACATCTGGGACATCATGTCTCGCTCCATCCACCAACACCATGTTGCACCAGGCAGTTGGGGGATGCTTTAGTCCAGGTGTGGGAGGAGAACCCTCAGGAGACCATCCGCCACCTCATCAGGAGCATGCCCAGGCGTTTTAGGGATGTCATACAGGGACATGGAGGCCACGCACACTACTGAGCCTCATTTTGACTTGTTTTAAGGACATTACATCAAAAGTTGGATCAGCCTGTAGTGTTTTTTTCCACTTTAATTTTGAGTGTAACTCCAAATCCAGACCTCCATGGGTTGCTAAATTTGATTTCCATTGATAATTTTTGTGTGATTTTATTGTCAGCACATTCAACTATGTAATGAACAAAGTATTTAATAGGAATATTTCATTCATTCAGATCTTGGATGTTTTATTTTTGTGTTCCCTTTATTTTTTTGAGCAGTGTACTTAGGGATACAAATGACAGCAAGATGTGGAACACTCAAAGAGGACAATTATTATAGATTGAAACAACAGATTGCGACAGACTTGGAAAAATGGAAAAAATTACAATTATCTTTAACAGGGAGAATAGCGACAATTAAAATGAACATTTTGCCAAAAATATTATATTTATTCCAGACGATTCCAATAAAGCTAGAGAAAAAATATTTTGAGGAACCAAATAAAATGATGTTGAAATTTATATGGCAGGGGAAAAAGACAAGAATTAAGTTAAAATTGTTAGAGGATACTAGAACGAGAGGAGGTTTTGGACTACCCAATTGGGTATTATACTATCAGGCAGTAATACTGATGTGGATGAAAGAATGGATTGTATTGAGAAATGTTAGATTGTTAACATTGGAAGGTCATGATTTGCAATTGGGGTGGCATGCATTTTTATGGTATAAGGAAAGTAAGGTACATGGATATTTTCGGAGGCATTCTATCAGGGATGCTTTATTTAAAATATGGGAGAAAAGAAGGGAGCAGCATTATATGGAAATACCTGTCTGGTTATTGACAATAAAGGCTTTTGTATACCCAAATGTTTTTAAAATGGAACAAATTATTAGATATAATGAAATCTTAAATGAAAAGTGTGAATTCAAAACAAAGCAAGAATTAGATGAACAAGGGATTAATATGAATTGGTATTCATATTTGCAAATGCATTCAAGATATGAAAAGGATAGTAAGATAGATGGGCTTTATAAAGAACTGACTGAACTAGATAAAATCTTAACAGGCACTGAAGAGAGGATGATTAAAAAATTATATGGTTATTTATTGGGAGTGAAAGTAGAAGAAGAGCAAGTTAAAGAAACAGTGATTGCATGGGGGGAAAATTTTAGATGTGGGATAGACTTGGATAAATGGCAGAAACTATGGACTAGAAATTACAAATTAACAATGGCAACTGCCTATAAAGAGAATGTTCGCCCTCCTGGGTTGGTAGGAACTTTACTCACAAACTACGTTACTCAACGGTCGTCAGGCAAGATATCAGTTTATTGAGACACGTTCCTCCAGATAGTCAACAATGGCAAGGTTCCATGTAAAGCAAGCGCTGAGAGCAACTGCCTCTCAGCACTTTATACATGCATGACCCACCCTAACTAACCTAACATTTGCCCTCCCAACTAATTCGCCTCCTCCCCGCAGTACTAAACGCAGTTCTTTCTAACTTGCCCTTCCCTCGTAAAACCCAACCGCACCAATAGCAGCACTTTATTCCTGCCCCTCCCCCGATTATGCGGCCATCCCCACTGAAAAATGGCATTGGTGCAGCGTCATCGGCACTTCCGAACAGCTGCCGCGTGTGTGCTTCCATGCCGCCACATGCCGTCAAAGCGAGTTTAGTAGGATGCCTCCCAACACCAATAAAGTCCCCCGGAGCCTTGGAATAGCCACCTCGTTCGCCGCTGAAGTGATCTCCCGAATAGCCTCTGAGTTTGCCATCGAAGTTCCGGAATCACAGTGGCGTTAGCCGACACGTGGTGATGAAGCGAGTCAAGCCCCTGCTCAGCTAGAGCTAAAGTGGGCTTCATCAACGTAGCAGGCTGTCAAGGTATCGGGCTTCATCATGGGTGATAGATTGGTTGGAACCCTGACGCCTGACAGAGAATTTGTATAAGATGTTTTTTACAGGTGGCACCTACCCCGGCAAGAATAGCAAAGATGTTTGAGCACAAATTGGTGAAATGTTGGAAATGTCATCAGATAACTGGATCATATTATCATATGGGGTGGACATGCATAGAAGCAAAAATACTGGACTAAAATACACACATGGTTGGAAAAAATGACCAAACAACACATAGACTTAAAACCAGATATATTTTTATTGGGGATTTTGCCTGAAGGTTATAATAAAGAGATAACATATTTGATTATTAATGTATTAACAGTAGCTAGAATTGTATTTGCACAAAATTGGAAAAATGAGAAAATTCCGACGGAGGAAACAATCAAGAAAATAATGGATTGAGTAGAAATGAGTAGATTTAACAATGGTAATTAGAGAACATGAGTAAAAGGAGTTTTATAAGATTTGGGATTTATTTTACAAATGGTTAGAAGAGTAAGAATTTGAAATACGTTGTAGTAGCAATAACACAATATAATTGATTATTTTTGAATAAGTAATAATATGAATATAACAGTAAATATTGGGACCTGTTCTTGAAAGATAAACTAGGATTGAAACAAAAATTTTAAGGATAATACAATGATGTAACAATATGACATAAAATGTTGATTAGAGTAAACTATGAACATAAATATATAAGAAATGTATAATATTAGTATATGCACAAGATATACAGGTATGGACCCAAACGACACACGGTAAAACTGAAATATGGTTTTGTTTTTATTGTAAATTTTTAAAAAAAATAAAAAAGAAGTAAATATGAGTCCGTTGTCAGGCATCCAAATTTTGATCATGTGACCCTGGGGATGCTACAATGGTCATGAGTGTGAAAAATGGTCCTAAGTTACTTTTGGCCAGTGGTGTTGCAACTTGGAATGTCACTAAATGAACTGTTGTAAGTCAGGGACCACCTCTATTGTCAGGTTCAAGTAGTCCTTGACTTAACGACTGCTCAAAGTTACAACAGCACTGAAAAAAGTGACTTAGGACCATTTTTCACACTTATGACTGTTTTTCACACTTATCACCATTGCAGCATCCCCATGGTCACATGATCAAAATTCAGACACTTGGCAACTGGCTCACATTTACAACGGTTGCAACGTCCCCGGGTTACACATCCCTTTTTGTGATCTTTTGATAAGTAAAATCACTTGGGAGGGAAATCATCACTTAACTGTGTTACTAACTTAATGTGATGAGCTGGGGCACACAGAGACAACACAGGCAGCTGGCAGTTCAAAGCACCCCTTTATTGCTCCAAATTTCCCCAAACCTCCCACGTTTCTGGCCAGTCCCAGAGCAAAGTGATGTCAAAACCTCCACACACACCTACAGCAGCCTCTGGCTGCAAATAGTCCAGCCCAGTGCTGTGAACACCAAGGCTGTACAACAATAAATCCAGCAGGGCAAATCAAGGAGTTCAGGAAGCAAAGGCTCCAGGTAATTAAGCCAGAAAGAATGCAAGGACTTTTGGGAAGTTCAAACGTCGGCATTCAACACTTCAGGAATTCAGCATTTGTTCCCGACAAGTGCCCCTCCCCACAGCGTCTCCTTAAGTCTCATTCCCCAGGTGTGCCTTCTGAAGGGGCTCAGTCTGCTCTTCCCGCCTTCTTTCCACTCTCGAGAATCAAGAAGGGGTGGTCCTTGCTCATCATCTGAGCTCTGTCATGTTCACTCCTTGGCTTCTCTTGGTCATCCTGCCCCCATTCCTCCCTGCCTACAAGCTGTCCCAATCCTGAAAGGCCCTGGCTCCTCCCCATTCTCCCCCTGCCCCCCCAAGCCAACAAAACCACCCCCTCAATCTCTGTAGGCTCAGGTTCCAGCTCATTTTCCCCGCAGATTCCTACAGGGGCAGAACACTTAACTGCAGCAATTCACTTAACAGCCGTGGCAAGAAGAGTTGTAAAATGGGGCAAAACTCGTTTTGCAACAGAAATTTTGGACTCCGTCCGTCGAGGACTACTTAATTGATAAACATCCTCGATCAATTTTTTCAGAAACCTTGGAGAGTCAAAAACGTCCAAAAATGTGGAAAAGTCATAGGGACGGAGATTGCCAAAGCTCTCCCATTTTTCACATTTGGAAAAAAAAAACACCTTTTCTGCAGTTTTTAAAAGCTGCTTATTTTATTTTTATTTTTTATAAAAAATACCTCTTTCATTAACCTGTTTCCTCCTTCTCTTCACAGGGCCCGGGCCCGAGCGACCTCATGGTATTCCCCTTACTAAAAGCGAAACAAAAACAGTGTTTTTTTAGGAAGGAGGAAAAAAAAAGAAAAAAAATGAAGATTGTTACCATGATGGGAAAAAAAAGATATATATTATATATACTGTATATACTGTTGGTGGGAGGAGGATGTTTCATACACTGCAGAGAAAAGAGCGTTGACATATACTGGAGGGAGGGAAGAGAGAAAGAAAGAAAAAATATTTGTGGGGCAGCTGAGCTTCTTGTTCAAACACCTGGTAGTATTGTCGAGAGTTTTCCCGTCCACCCTTCCTTCCCTTTTGCAGATTTTTTTGGGTGTGTGTGGATTCTTCCTCTGTGTTTTTACATGTGGGGGAGGAGAGAGTGCAGTGGCATCCCCACTCCCTCTGAAATTGTTTGATTCTTTTGTTTCTCTCCCACTGCACCCTCTCTTCATTGTGTCTCTTCGTGTGTCTGTGCATTTATTTCCCTGCTTGGTTCCTGCTGCCTTTTCGTTGCTTCTTTTCTTCCTTCTTTACTACCTTCCTCCAACCCAGACTAGCCAGGAAGAAGCTGGCATTCGCATCTTCGTCGGTACCTTTTTTTCCAGACATCCCTCACCCGATCTATGTTTGTGCCTGGGACATCCTCAAATGCCCCGTCCCGTTCTGCCGCTGGAGGTTGCAAAATCCCTGCCGCTTACTCTCCATCACCCTTTTGCTCCAATCTCAGAATTTTGTCCTGCACCCAAACACATCGTTCTTAAAAAAAACCTGATTCCTGTTTAAAAAATGGGTTTCTTCCTTCCTTCCTTCCTGTGCCTGTCATACAGGTCGTAGGTGTTCCCACACCCCTCATTCTTCTTCCATATGTGTGTCTCTTCTTGGGGGTGGGGTTGTTACATGCCTTGTTTGAGTGTCTTTATCTTTACAGATTCCTTTTTTAGCCTGAAGAAATACACTGAAACCTGATGCTGTAGAGAACCGGGGGTGGGGGTGGGAAAAAGACCACCCCGGAGGGGTTTTTTGGGGGGAGGTGACTGTTGGGAAAAGCCAGAATGACTTTAAAAAAAATTAAAAAGGGGGGAATATTCCAGGTCGAATGGAGGGTAAAACAGGAAGAAGCAGAATGTTATAAGGGTGGGGAAAAAATAAAAATAAAATAAAAGATGTTTTTGGAAGAAACCAGCGTGGGGTGTGGCTTTTGTCAGCCGATGCCAAAAGGCAAGGGGTCTGGTCCTTAACGACAGTTTGCTTAGTGACCAGAGTTAGAGCGATGCTGAAAAGAAGTGGCTTAATGACCGTTTTTCTCTTCAGTCTTCAAATGGTCACCAAGTGAATTGTTGTAAGTCGAGGACTGCCTCTATTGTCAGGTTCAAGTAGTTCTTGAATTAACAACAGCTCGTTTAACGACAGTTCAAAGTTACAATGGCACTGGAAAAAAACTATGCTGGCTGGAGAATTCTGGGAGTTGAAGTCCACAAGTGTTAAAAGTTGCCAAGTTTGGAGACCTCTGCTCTGGAGGGCCCCTGCGGCCCACCCAAGAAACAGAGCAGGCCACCCACAAGTCCTTAAGAGAGTCAAGGCTGACAAAGGAACCTTGAACTTGGAACCAGGAATCTTTTCAGCCAAGGGCTCATCACTCCCTTCCTTGCTCTTGGGGAGACCAACTTCTTTCTCACCCCCCAGGAAGAAATTCCCTCAAAAGGACACCCCAAAGAGTGCAAGGCCCGAATTAACAGTGATGGAGCACCCATAACTTCTGGTGGCAAACTGTTCCACGGGTTAATTGTTCTGTCAGGATATTTCTCCTTAATACTAGGTTGCTTCTTTGATTAGTTTCCATCCATTGCTTATCCTTCCTTATGATGGACCCCATCTTCTTTGGGGCAGCCCCCCAAATACTGAAATACTATGTCACCCCCAAGTCCTTCCTTTCTCTAGACTAGCCATACCCAATTCCTACAACCGTTCTTTGTAAATTTTAACCTCTAGTCCCCTAATCTTTATTGCTCTTCTCTGCACACTTTCCAGAGTCTTTTTTTTTTCTTCATATTTTAGCAACCAAAATTGGATGCAATATAATATAAAGTCCTTAACTGGCACTCCTCTAACAAACTCCAAAGCTCAGCCAGGGTTTTCCGCATGGATTATATATTTCCTTTTATTTAGTTTATTAACTGTTTTATTTCCCTTTTAAGATTACAAAGCAGTCCAAATTTTTTTGAGCCTACTAGGGGCTTGGGGGTGGGGAATGCATGTTTTAACTCCCAGGGGAGCAAAAGGGGTGTGTTTGCACACACGTGACACGTGTGTGCGTCGGCCTGAGTGGTCCTTCCTTGGGTGTGATGCGGTGTCTACTTCAGCCATCTCGGTAGTAAAACCCACAATTCTGTGCCCCCCCCCCCCAATGATTAATAATTGAACATACAGGAAGTTCTCAATTTACCACAGTGGGTTTAGTGACCAAAGTTCCAACTAAGCCCTACTAAAAGTGATATTTTTCACACTTATGACCATGGTGGCATCTCCATGGTTACAGTGATCAAAATTCAGACGCTTACTGACTCAGTTGTAGTTATGATGGTTGCAGTGTCGAGCGAAGTCAAGGGGGAAGCCAGATTCACTGTACAGCCGTGTTACTGACTGAGCCACTGTTTATTAGGGCATCCGTCGGAACCCTGACAGGGATTCACTTAACTGGTGAGAAAGGTTGGAAAATGGGGCAGAACTCACTGAACTCTCACTTAGCTGCAGACAGTTGTTAAGTCGAGGACTACTTGTATGTTCCAGATTTGGGGGTGGGGAACTGATCACAGAAGTCTTTGCATACAGCGGTCTGTTTCTCTTCACTGCAAGCTTAAATGAAGAATTTATCAGTCAGATGTTTTTGCAGCCCAGATCAAACTTGCTGTCTGTCAAAGAGAACTATGTCATGGACAATTACATTAAAAACAAGATGAATGCATAGGTCAAGCTCTTGGATCCTGTCTCAGACATCTGTCCACAGAACCCCGGGCCCTAATTCCCGTCTTACATCAGTAAAACGGAAATAAAAACAGAATGATCTCCCACCAAACCCAAATTGTTCCTCAAACTTTTTAAAATATCTGAGAGGGATTTTAAAAACCAGAGATTCATCCCGACCTCCTAGCTAAGCATTTCAACACACAGCCAGGGGTGGGATTCTACTGGTCCAGCACGGTTTGGGGGAAGCACGCGCTCAATGAACCAGTTGTTACACCAGTTGAATCTCACCCCTGCACACAGCCCTTCACCAAGGAACTCTTGACCCCGTATCCTTCAGTGCGTAAGCCCCAACAAACTTGCTAAAAGCAGAAAGGGTATGAAAATTCTCTTCTGGGGAGAAAATTTTTCAGATTTTTCTCTTTCTCCTTGAAAGTCCGCAGAAAATCATCTGCCAGTTTCACGTGGCCTTAAATTTAAATTTTCAATTCGTCTCTGGAATAAAGGAGGTGTTGGGTACATCAAAAGTCTTCCTTGCTGCTTCCAAAGTCAGTGTTTCTTGACAGACTTCAACTCCCAGAATTCCTTGGTCATTTTCCAGAAAAAAATGGTGGACAATTGGCTCACTTCACAATCGCAATGGTTCACTTAATGAGTGTGCATTCTTTAAACCACTGTGATGGTTCACTTAACCATGATTTGCTTTTTTTTATAAGAACAAGTTTTATTGATTTTTGAAGACAAAACAAAAAACATAAAAGTATAAAACCTCCTTTCTAAGAATTACTTATAATTTTTAACAAGGCAAATAAAGCATTATTTTTTAAAACATAGTTCCACATTACCACATTTCCATTTACACATATATATCTTTTCCAAATTTCTCATTATTTCTCCCTTCACTTTTGTTCAATTATATTTCTTTCTATCAAAATTTTAGTAATTCTCAATCAGTCATAAGCCCACAAAATACATAACATAAAACAAGACATAAAAAAAACCCTTAGTTGTCATTTATACATGTCTTTTCCAAATTTCTCTCCCTTTAGTTTCATTCCTCCAAGGTTTTATTAATTCACAATCAAACATAACTAATTAAAACATAAAACTTCTTTTGAAAAGTGGCTTAGCCCCGGGTTACATCTTTTTTAACAGACCTAAATCAAATTCATGCTCACCTTATATACCATTCATATCTTATTAACCATTTTATATTTTCTATATAACTTCTTCCATCTTTTCACTCTCTTAATTATATTTATTTCATCTTATTTCAAAATCATTATGCTTATATCTTTTGTCCGTTCTTTTCCAATCATCTATTTATCTCTTCTCTTTAACAAAAAATTTCCCCTGTAATCACTTTTAAAGTATGACGCCTTCCCCTAAAGTAAAACTTAAAATAATACAGAATTTCCATCCTGATTCTGCATAGTACATTCTACATATTAGATCTTAAAATAAAAGAATAATAAACTT
>NW_020769746.1:51030-71238 GCF_900518735.1 Pseudonaja textilis | reverse complement strand
GGGGGGGGGCTCTTCACAGCCATCGGTTTTGTCTCTGTTCACAGGACGGGAGCGTGAGACTATCCTGCAGCCACCTGGAAGGACCCGCAACCAAAGAGAAAACCCACCATTCCAGGAAACGCTTCCTGCACCGCTATCGACCTCTCCGCGCCCTTGATCCGGCGAGCACTTGGGGTACCCTGTGGGGTGAAGCTCACCCTGGGGCCGGCTTCACCAATTCGGGGCCGCCCACCTGGTCAACCCGACGGGGTCCTCAGTTCCACCAACAGGGAAAAGCCATCAGGGAAAAGCCATGACCCGGTTTTATCGTGCAAAAAAAAACAGATTTGCTGCGTGCAAAATTCTTGCTCTGCGCACATGGGGAGAAGTTGGACAGCGGAGGCTGGTACCCAAGGCTTCTTTCCCAAGCGAGCGAGCGGGGGAAAGGCATTCACCAGCCCAATCTCCGACTGTAATCCAAACTGGGTGGAGTGCTCCATGGGGACCAGAAACTACCTATCCCAATTTTTATCTTGCTAAAATAAAATCCCGTAACATTTCATTCTTGTCTCGCGCTGTTCTGGCAGAGGGTCGAGTTAAAACTAGGGAGGACATTTCAGGCAATTTGTTCACAGGCCGTTTGGGGTAAAATATTCATGTGGGTCTTGTTCGTAAAGACGGCTCCGGACTCAATTGAGACAAGGAGCCTACCAAAGAAACAGAAATGGGACAGGGGGTCACAGGAGCAATTTCCAAATGACCTGAGTTAGAGGGGCTGAAAGGTAACTTATAATTTAGTCCTTGGTTTGCAATCTGTCAGAGATAAGACACACCTCCAAAAGGGCATTTAATGATTCAATTCCAAAGATCTGGGGGCCATTGGTACCCCAACACCTTGCAGTCACATGACCACGTTCTGGGGGCTCAGCAGCCGCTCCACACCCTAAGTTGCATTAACAGGATAAGGGAGGTACTAATCACACTCTATAAAGCCTTATTAAGGCCACACCTGGAATATTCTGCATCCAGTTTTGCTCACTACACTATAAAAAAGAGGTTGAGACTCTGGAAAGAGTGCAGAGAAGAGCAACCAGGATGATGAGGGGACTGGAGGCTAAAACATACGATGAACGGTTCCAGGAACTGGGCCTGGCTAGTCCAGGGAAGAGAAGGACCAGGGGAGACAGAATAGCAGCCATCCAGTATTTGAGGGGCTGCCCCAGAGAGGAGGAGGAAGGGGTCAAGCTATTTTCCAGGGCACCCGAAGGCCAGACAAGGAATAAAGGATGGAAACTGAACAAGGAGAGATTTTTTCAACCTGGAAATAAGGAGGAATTTCCTGACATTTGAGAGCAATCAACCAAAGAAACAGAAGTTTCCTTTGGAAGTTGTGGAAGCTTCATCCCTGGAGGCTTTCAAGAAGAGACCGGACTGCCATTTGTCAGGAATGGTGTAGGGTCTCCCGCTTGGGGGGGGGGGGGTTGGACTAGATGACCTATAAGGTCCCTTCCAACTCTTGTTAACCTGACCTTCACATTTGAAGCATCCCACACCAGATAACCTCAATTTAAGGCATTTTTTTTTGGCTGAAATGTACAGGCCGAAGCATGTACTTCGGTTTGGCAAAAATGCCCCATAGCAAATGACGGCTTTGCTTAACCACAGTGTCATTTAACCACGATTTGCTTTATGACGGCCTTTTAAAATTGGGTCAGACACATGACTCATTTTATGAGCATCACAACTAATGACCGCAAAGGGTCCAGGACTCTCCGTATTCCACTCAGCTAGTTTTCTAAAGCAGCAGCGACGAAGTGACCATTACAATCCAGGATCCAGAGCATTCTGCCATTTCAAAGGGGGCCCCCACCAGGTCAGATTCGCCCTACACCTCCCCCTAGGAGTGTGCCCCCCCCTCAGCTGTTCCAATAAAGGCAGATCCTGTGAGCGAGACATTTATGATGTCACCTAAGTGTGAGACACAGCTACAAACTGCCCCTTCTTCCCCCAATTGGAGTCCTTCACAGGCGTGGACAGCTTTCAAGGCTGAAAACTAGAATTTCTGGGGAATGTTGGAGGCGGCGGCACTAACGGAACATGCCAAAAATTAGGAGCAAATGAGCAACATCCTTTCTGACCAAGAAAAATGTCATTAAAAGGTAGGGGGCGTGTTTGTGATTCAGTGCCTTCTAATAAAATGTCAGAAAAAAAAAAACACCCAAAACAATCCTTGGGGCCGTCTGAGCTTGCTGTGGTTTTTGTGCAAGCGTTTCACGATCCAAGCTAGGTAATATCAGTGCTAGGAGGGAGTGGGGTTTGCTCCCACCGCCCCCCACAAACGGGGCAAGACACAAGAATATAAACTGACAGTAAACCCCATTCCCTTCTAGCACTGACGACGTTACCTAGTTGGGTCATGAAACGTCTGCAAGGAAACCACAGCAAGCTCTGAGGGCAACAGGCCAACACTGAGCTGCAAATATTCTCCTTCACAGGTACCAAATGACCCTTTTGTCACTTTAAGGTTTAACCTAGTCTGAAAGGGCCAGTCTTTCAATGAATCCTGCCCGGAGGAGGCCTGCTGGCCAGGGAAATGCAGCAGCTGTCGAAAAAGAGAAAAGCCAGAAAGGAAAACCTCACCCAAAGGATGACATTATAAGGAGCAACGCTTAGAAGACCAGGTGTGGCAACGACTCCATCAGCCAGGAAACAGCCCAGTTTGCTGTATCCTTCTGGAAAGCAGTTTTCCTTCAAGCCATCCTCAGAAAGGGGGGGCCAGGGGTCAGGTTTGAAAAGGACTCCAAAGACCATCTAGTCTAACCCCATGCACTGGGCCACTTAAGTAGGGCCGGACTAGAGGTTGGACTGGATGACCTCCAGGGTCTCTTCCACTATTCCTTTTCCCCACCTCTTTCCCACTAAAGGTGGGGCGTGGGGACTCCCAGAAAAAGGGGAGACGGGACTCTTTTAAGTAAAGGACGAAAAAAATCCACCTGAGGCCGAGTCAAAAACCCAGATTTTCTTTTATTTCCACACATTTGCCGGCTCGTTGCTGGTCGGCCGGGCAGGGGAGGGAAGACCTGCAGGGGAAAGAGGGGGAGGGCAGTCAGACCCGACCTGGCTGACCCCGAACAGAGCCCCCACCCCACCCCAAGACACCCCCTTTTGACCCCCTCCCCATTGACCCCCCTCCTTTTAGCCCTCTCCCTCTTCCCCAACCCTCCCGTCACCTCCCCTCCCTCCCCCATCGACCCCTCCTACCCCTTCCCCACTTAACCCCTCCCCCTTACCCGCCCCCCTTCTTGACACCTCCCCTCCCTCCCCTCCCCCACTTAGTCCCCCCTTACCACCCACTTCTCAACCTCCTCCCCTCTTCCCCACCCCTCCCCTCCCTCCCCCATCGACCCCTCCCACCCCTTCCCCACTTAACCCCTCCCCCTTACCCGCCCCCCTTCTTGACACCTCCCCTCCCCCACTTAGCCCCCCCTTACTACCCACTTCTCAACCTCCTCCCCTCTTCCGCACCCATCCCCTCCTGTCACCTCCCCTCCCTCCCCCCCATCGACCCCTTCCCCTCTTAACCCCTCCTCCCCCTTCCCCCCATCGACCTCTCCCCCTCTTACCCCTCCCTCCCCCGGCGGGCCTCAGCGCAGCCTTCGGGCCTCCCTCTCGGACTCGAGCAGCGTCAGGACGTCCCCCTCGCGGACGGGGCCCTTCACGTTGCGGATGATGGAGCGACTGGTGTCGTCCATGAACTCCACGCGCACCTGAGACAGAGACAGAGAGCGGGGGGGAGACGTCAGGTAGACTGCCGCCGCCGCCGCCGCTTCCCCCGCCCCTCGGGCCCCGTGCTGCCCCCCCTCCCACCTGCGTGCACTGCCCCTGCGAGCCGGTCCGGCCGAGCACTTTGGTCACGCGGGCCAGCTTGATGGGCTGCACGCGGCTGGTGTCCATGACTGCACCCTCCTCAGGCGGCGGAAGCGGAAGAAGATCCCCTCGCGCGGGCCGCGCCTTTATATAGCCTCGGCGGGAAGCCTCGCGAGAAGTCGGCTCTCTGCGCGAGGGGGGCTCTTTCCCGGCAGGCCCCGCGCGGGGAACGTGTTTTTTTTTTTTTCCCTATGGCTTTCTTTGCAGAGGCTCGCTTGGCCCCGCCCCTCGCGCGGCTCCGGGCTGCCCTGCCACGCACGGCCGCAGGGGGCAGCAGAGAGACAGAGATTAGGCCCGGCTGGGAATCCCGCAGAGTACCTTGGCGAAGGTTGGGAATTCTGGGAGTTGAAGTCCACAAGTCTCAAAGGGGGCGGCCAAGGTTGCAGAGCCCTGCCGCACAGGGCTTATTTCCCACGCCTGGGATTTTTTAAACTTTATTTTATTTTATTTTATTCTTTATTTCATTTTTATAGTCACTCCCTGGCCTCGGAGGCTTTTATTTCATTGATTCACTTTTTTTTTTATTTTACAGGTAGTCCTCAACTTATGACCACAACCGAGCCCAGAAATTGATGTGGCGAAGTGAGGAATTTGTGAAGTGAGCGTTGTCCCATTTTGCAACCCTTTCTTGCTACCTCCGCTGCAGTTCTTAAATGAGGAACACCGTTATTATGTGCATCGGGGACCCTGCCAAGATCCAGATTTTAATCACATGCACGAGGGGGGGGGCTTTAGATAGATAGATAGATAGATAGATAGATAGATAGATAGATAGATAGATTTATTGTCATTGTACTCAGAAACCTGAGAACAACGAAATAAGGTGCTCTTCCACAACATACAACTGAACAACACCAAAAGACATATACAAATAACAATGTAAAACAAATTAAAACAAAAAAAAACAGTTAAAAACTGTACAACCAGGATATTATATATGTTAAGACCACCCGATTCATAACTCTGCATTTAACCTGATCACAGCACTTGGGTAAAAGCTATGTTTAAATCTACTTGCCCTGGCTTTCAGCACTCTATATCGTCTTCCTGATGGTAGGATCTCAAACAACGAGTGGCCTGGATGCGAAGGGTCTCTCAAGATCTTTTGAATCTTCCTTCTACACCCCATGTTGTACAAATCCTCCAATGAGGGAAGAGGACATCCGCTGATCTTTTGTGCCCTTTTTATCACTCTTTGGAGTGCCCTTTTCTCCGCCTCTGTACAACTCCTAAACCACACACAGAGGCAATAAGATAAAATGCTCTCTATAGAGCTTCGATAAAAGGCAACCAACAGACTCTCTGGCAGTTGTTATGATCTTAAAAGTCTTAAAAAATACAGTCATTGATAAGCCTTTTTTTCTAGGGCTAAAGTATTTGCCCCCCATGTTAGATCTTGTTTCAGGGTGATACCTAAAAACTTACAATCTGCCACCTGTTTAACAGCTTTGCGTGGGAAAAATGGTCATGTCCCTTTTTTCCTGTGCAGTTGTAACTTCAAACCGTCACCAAATGAACTGTTGTAAGTTGAGCACTATCTTATTCATTTATTCCAGGGGTCTTCACACTTGTCAGCTTTAAGACTTGTGGACTTCGACTCCCAGAATTCCTCCTCCTCCAGTCATGTTAGCTCAGGAATTCTGGGAGTCGAAGTCCACAAGTCTTACACTTGCCAAGTTTGAAGACCCTTGATTTATTCCATTCGTTCAGTTTATTAGCCAGCTTCTGAGAAATGACCTTAAGCGAAAGAATGCAAAATGAAAATTGGCGTTGCTTCTATGTATTTGCATTTCTTGCAGGGAATTCTGGGAAGTGGAGTCCACCCATCTCACCATTGGGGAGGTTGAAGGTATGTTTGGAATTTTTTTAAAATAACATTTTTTTTAAAAAAAAAAAGAAAGAAAAACACCGGCAATAAAAAAAAATGTGCATTTTGCTTTCCTTCCCTTTCATGCTTCCCTCCCCCCCTCCTCCCAGCATGCACCGCGCGAAGCCGCGCTTCGGCTTCTTCCGCCCTTCTCCCCGGCGTGCCGCTTAGCCCCGCCCACATAGGGGCGGGGCCCGGCGTCCCGCCTCCCTGCGTGCCCCGCGCAGGCAGCGCTCAACCTTGAAGCCAAGATGGCGTCGGCCACCAGTATCATCCGCCTTATCCGCAACTTTCTGGCCGGGGTAAGGGCAAGCGGGCGCGCCGGCTGGGCTCCCCAATTCCGCCTCCTCGGAAGGTCCGAGAAACGCCTGGCCGGCCCCTCCGGGCGTCTCCCCAACGACCCTGAGCGTGGGGCGGGGCCTCGCGCCTTAACCCCGCCCTTTCCCCCACGCGAGGAATTCTGGGGTCTGTAGTTTCCGTGAGGCAAATGGCCCTCCAGCTGGACCAATGAAGTAGTGGCCCCTTTTAGACTTCAACTCCCAGAATTCCTCAGTCAGCTTGGTGGATTCTAACAGGCTGACTAAGGGATTCTGGGAGTTGAAGTGTACCTAACCTAAAAATGGCTGCCTTTGAAGAAACACTTATAGATGACCTACATGGTCCTTTCCAACTCTGTTATTCTGTTATAGTCTTAAAATCTTCCAAATTTGGGGTTTGGGATATTTATTAGCAAGATTTGCATCCTGCCCACTTCCACACACTCCAGGGCATGTTGGCTGTGGAATTCTGGGAGTTGAAGTCCACCCACCTTAAAAATGGCTGCCTTCGAAGAAACACGTACGGGGGTTGGACTAGATGACCTATGGGCTCCCTTCCAACTCTGCTATTCTATTTTAGTCTAGTTTGTTCCATGCTAGCTGCGGAATTCTGGGAGTTGAAGTCCACAGTCTTAAGGAGAGGTACAAGTGTACAAGGCCAAGTGTAACTATTTAAACATTTCCAAAGGAGCTTTTTTTTTCCCCAAGAGACAACTGGACTTTCTGTTTTTTTTCTTTGAAGACGTTTTGCTTCTCCTCCAAGAAGCTTCTTCAGCTCTGATAGACACTTCTAAATGGTGAGGTGAGAGCTGAGTAGTGGATGTTTGGACGAAAGGTGCCAGGAGCTGCTTTATGCCTTTTAAGGTCTCTTAAGGAAGGAAGGAAGGAAAGAAGGAAAGGAGGGAGGGAGGGAGGGAGGAAGGAAGGAAAGGAAGGAAGGAATAGCACTTCCGCCTGCTATTTGGTCTTTCCACCCCTGGCCATAATTTGAGGGGTTTTACTAATAGCAGGATTATTATTTGTTAAATTTACATGCTCCTTCCCGTCTCTCTGGCCAGAGCGACTCTGAATGGCAGAGGATTAACCATGCTCAGGAGATCCTCAACTTACGAGCACAATTGAGCCCAAAATTTCTCTTGTTAAGTGAGCTTTGCCCGTTTTACGGCCTTTCTTGCCTCGACCGTTAAGTGAATCCGTTTTCCCCTTTGACTTTGACGCAAAAGGGGAATCACGGGACTTTTGGACACCGCAACGGTCGTGTGAACCCGTTCCCAAGCGTCTGAATTCTGATCACGGGACCGCGGGGGTGCTGCAAAGGTCGTAGCTATGAAAAATGGCCATAAGTCACTTTTAACTTTGCACCGTCACTAAACGAACTGTTGTAAGGCAAGGACTACCTGTACTCTTATTGAACAGCTCTCAGTTGAGAGAGTCCCTGGGTTTATTCTGACACTTGAACAGACTTTGTGGGGGTTTTTAAATTGTTGTCAGGAATGCGGTGGCTCAGATGTAGAATGAAATAGTCTTTATTGGCCAAGTGTGATTGGACACGTGAGGAATTTGCCTCCTGTGCAGAAGATCTCACGTGTACACACCAGCAACGAAGTGACAGGTCATCAATTATGGTTACGATCATTAATCATAAGATACAACAAGAAGTAATGAATCATAGGTACCAATAGGAGAAGGATGAGAAGGATAATTGTAATTCAGCCCTACTACACGGGTAAATATCTTTAGGCCCAAGACAAACCTTGTTTGTGCCTCGATGTAACGCCCCATAGAACTTAAAGCAGTTTATGTCCAGGATGAAAAGGGCCTGCAGATAGTTTCTCAGCCCTCTTTCTGACCTGTACAATATACAGGTCTTCTATCATTTCTTTCTGCAGTCCTAACTATCCCTTGACATCTATACCTGTCCTGCTTGGTTGCTGTGCCAAACCAGACAGTTACGGAGGTAGAAATGACAGTCTCTATGATTTCTTCCTAGAACTTTTATCTGCAGCTTCGTCTTCTTTTTTTTTTGCGCTTGAGATTATTGCACTTAAGATGAATAGCTTCACTCACTCAGTCATTCTCTCTTTCTTTCTCTCTCTCACAGCGGGACCTCCAAGGTAAGCTGCAGCTGCGCTACACAGAGATCTCCAAGAGGTAATTCTGGGCAGGATGTAAGAAAAAGCTCCGGACTTCAATGGTGGCTCCTCTCCACAAGAGAGCAGCTGTGGGTCAGAGGCTTTAAAAGCCAGCCAAGTGTGTGGGTTGGTTACGGTGCTACTGGAGGAAAACTATTTACACAATTGGAACCTTAGATAACGGGGGTGCCTGTGTAATTGTCTACTGTGTAATTGTCAGCCATCCAGGCCATGGTCGTCCCAAAGGCACTTTTTTTGCAAGAGGCAACTGAACTTTCTTGTTTTTTCTTTTGAAGAGGTTTCACTCCTCCTCCAAGAAGCTTCTTCAGCTCTGGCTGGATAGTGGGGAACGGAAGGATTGATACTCCTTGCAGGCAGCCGGTCGTTTGCATCCTTTTGGAGGGTCCTTGAGGCCCCTCAGAAGTTTATCTGTGTCCTCGGGGTCAGCGAAGCGATGCAAATGGTTCCTGGAGTGTGGCATTTTTTTCTAGAAATCCGTTTATACTCCTATACCATTCAAAGGGGGTTCAACCCAAAGTGCACAGCTAACAGTCTCCAGTCAGAACTGAAGAAGCTTCTTGGATGAGAAGTGAAATGTCTTCAAAGGAAGAAAGCAAAGTCCAGTTGCTTCCTGAAAAAAAGCCCCTTTGGCTCTGTTCTGACTGAATTGCACAGTCTTAAGTCTCTGTTCTACCTGCGCAGCCGTTTTATGGGCTCCACAACTCTCATCCCACCAGGCCAGAGGGCGAAGCCATCGGGGTCAGTCCAGCCAAGAGGAAGGCCATTGGATGCTTCGGATGCAGCCCACCGTCCACTCGGCTCGAGGCTATTGATCAGTTTGGCCGGAGAAAGTCCCAGCTGCCATTGTCCCAAAGGTGTTTTTCCGAAAGGGCAACCAGACTTCCTCGTTCTTTTTTACTTTTTCCTCGAAAACGTTTCCCTTCTCACCCAAGAAGCTTCTTCCGTTCTAACCCAATGGCATTAGAATGTAAATTAGAACGGAAGAAGCTTCTTGGGCGAGAAGGGAAACGTTTTCGAGGAAAAAAAAAAACACAGAGAAAGTCCAGTTGCCTTCGGACTAGGAATAGAAATAGGGAAGAGTAGGAAGGGATGGAATGGAATAGGAACAGAATGAGTTGGAAGGGACCCTGGAGGTCTTCTAGTCCATCCTCTCACCCAAGCAGGAGACCCTGTAGCATTTCAGACAAACGACTCTCCAATCTCTTCTTAAACGCCCCAGAACTTCTGGAGGCAGGCAGTTCCACCGGTTCATTGTTCCCACGGTCAGGATTCTCCTTTGTTCCAGATTGCTTCTCCGCTTGATTTTGGAAAAAAACACCTTTGGGACAACCATGACCTGGATGGCTGACAGTCTCCACGGAGGCCCAGTTATTACGACGACTGGCATCTCGTGACGGTGTTAGAATAGAATAATACCTTTAATGGTCACTTTGAATCTGCGCTCTTCGGCCTACATGAAAAGATGAATATTTTTTTTCCTTTTAATTGGGGGAGCCCCCTGCCTGCTTCAGACCCCAGTGGGTGCAGGGTCCGCCCAAGCCCCCTCCCCACCTTGGAAGTCCCTTTTGTGACTCCTGGGAAAGGATGGGGCCCCACCCTTGGAAGAGAGGATGCGGTCAAGCCAGGACGTCCCTTCAAGGGCCTCTTCATTTGGGTGGATATTTTTATTCCCAACCCACCCCCCACCGTCTCCTTTCCGCACACTGACCGTCGCCTTCCGCTTCCTGCTTGGTAGGACCCAGCCGCCCCCCAGCCTCCCCGTGGGACCCAGCCACAAGCTAGCCAACAACTACTACTGCACGAGAGACGGGCGCAGGGAGGCCTTTCCGCCCATTGTCCTCATGGCGGCCCAGAAGAAGCTGGCGCCCGGAGCGGAAGCAGGAAGGTAGGCCTCCCCCTCCCCGGTCTTCGGCAACCCCACACGGAGATCCAAGCAACGAAGGCCTCTCTGGCCAAAAAGGGCCCGCTTTCCTTCCTTCCTTCCTAGGGAAGCCTCGCGGGGAGCCCAGGTAAACAGATCCTCGTTTGCCGTCGCCCTTTTCCGGCTTTTTGAACGTTGAGCCACCTGGCCGAACCTCCAAAGCTCTTGGCTACGTGTGGAAGAATTCTCCTTCTGGGTTCGGTTCCAAGCGGGGTGGGAAAAAGACACTGGAAACATGGAGGCTGTTTGGGAAGATGGTTTAATGGTGGACAGGACCGCGTGGCTTGGAGCTGCAAAGGAGGAAAAGGGCTGAGATGCTGTGAGGGGTGCTGGCTTTTATACCCTCTGTTGGGATTTTGAATTGGAGGTTGTACTCTGATGGGCGGTCAGACTCCCACGGGGCCATGCAAGGGCAATTTGTAGGCTGTCCTGAGTCCCAGTTGAGTCTTGCTGGGTGATGATGTCACGAGAAGGGCTTTGGGGAATTCCTATTAGAGCCCCACCTGGAGTAGATCTTTGTTATGTAGAATAGGCTGGCCCAGACCTTAATGGCCCACTCGTTAACAAGAGGTCAGGGTGAGTTTCTGCTTCTGAGTTTCTGCTCTTTTTTAGTGGGAATATTCTGCCTTTTTTTTAGTATATCCTAAAATATTTCGTTTTCCTAGGAGAGGGGCGGGTTTTAACAGCTATTTCGGCGCTTTCGAAAGGGATGCTCCAAGCCTACCCCTCTTGCAACAGGAACATGCTTTGTGGAGAGGGGAATTTAAAGGCCTCCACACACACACTCAGATTTTCCCTGGCTTGGTTCTCAAAAGCTGTGAGGTTTCTTGCTTGGGAAGCTGGGGGAGAGAGAGAGAGAAAGAGGCCTTTTATTTACGTTATTTATGGCCGTTTGGAGCCGCCCTTTTCTCTTTAAGGTGTGCCATAAAACAATTTAAAGCATTGTTGCAAGAATTATCCTCCTGGGTTCAGTTCCAAGTGGGGGAAAAAGACACTGGAAACATGGAGGCTGTTTGGAAGGTTTAATGGTGGACAGGACCACGTGGCCTGGGGCTCCCGAGTGAAAAGGAAGGATGATCACATGCTCCAAGGTGAAGGAAGAGATCAAGAAAGAAGGGCCGATATGCTGAGAGTGCCCGGATTTTATAACCTCTGTTGGGATTTGAATTGGGAGCTTGTATTCTGATGGGTGGTCAGACTCCCAGGGGCAACTCTGTAGGCTGTCCTGAGTCCCAGGCTTGGTTGAGCCTTTGCTGGATGATGCACTGAAAGGGTTTTGGACAATTGCTGTAGCTTTACCTGGAGATCTTTGTTATGTAAAGTATTCTTACATAATGGCCCACCCATTAACAAAGGTGGGGGTGAGTTTCTGCTTCTGAGTTTCTACTCTTTTTAGAGGAAATATTCTGCCTTTTTAATATTTCCTAGGATATTTCAATTTTCTAGGAGAATGGGGCTGGACCAAGACGGTAGGACTGGGCCAGCCACTCTTACTTATTTATGTTTGTTTTGTTAAATGTATTAAATTTCTATGCAGCTCGTCTCCTCTATAAGGCGATTCAGCTTTTCATGCCTAAGGTGGGACTAGAACTCACCTATCCTGGCTAAAAGTGACCCAGCCAGCTTTCATACACCATCACCTGGTGATTAGCCAAGTCTCTTAACCAGCTTTCATACTTAAGGCAGGACTAGAACTCACTGTCTCTGGCAATAGTCCAACTCTCCCAGCCAGTTTTCATGCCTAAAATGGGACTGGAATTCACCCTCTCCTGGCGACAGGCCCAAAGCCACCCAGCTGCCTTTCGCTCCCAAAGCAGGACTAGAACTCACTCGCCTGGTGCCTTGCCCACCAGAACAGGGGTCTCCAACCTCCGTGGACTTAAGACTTGTGAACTCAACTCAGCAAAGCTGGCTGAAGAATTCTGGGAGTTGAAGTCCACTAGTCTTAAAGCGGCCAAGGCTGGAGACCCCAGCCCTGGAACCAAGGGGCTCTTCTCATCCGAGCTGACAGCCTGGGGACGCACCCAGCTTGGGGAAAGTGTTCATACAGCCTCTGACTCTCCCCTTTTCTGACCCACAGCTCCGACTCTTCCGTCGCGAGGACGGAGAAGCTGCCCGTGACCCCTGGCATCCCCCCTCGGAAGTGGGAACTGTCCAAGGACGAGCCCTATTTGTGAGACTGTCCCCCGGGGGCTCCAAGGCGGGGTTGCTTGAGAGCAGCCAGTCGGGTCTGGGTACTTGCTAGGATGAGCATCACCACCGAAGGACTTTTTTCTCCACCTGGACTAATTAAATAAATGCAACCCATGATGTAACTATTAAGTTGTACGTGATTTTAAGGGGCGTGTTGGGCTGGGAAAATAGAATTTGAGGAGCAGATGTTGGAATCGTTAACCCAGCTCTAACAGCCAGAATAAACGAAGGCACAAGATATTGGTTAAGAGTGGATTCATTTATTAAATTTCTACCCCGCCCCATCTCGCCTGACTGCAGCTGGGAGACAGCCTCACCCTTCATATAAATACAGACATAAATTAAAAACAGAATGGAAACAGGACCACAATTGAGCCCAGAATCTAAGTTGCTAAGTAAGGTAAGGGAGCTATGCCCCATTTTACAACCATCTTCACCACAGTTAAGTGAATTGCTGCAGTGGTTAAGTTTAGTCCCACGGTCTTTAAGTGAATCTGGCTCCCCCTACCCTATTGACTTGGATCTTACGACCCGAGGGACACTGCAAGAAATATGAGCAGCCGGATGTTGATCGTGTGGCCATGGGAGAGGCTGCAATGGTTGTCTGGAAAACAGCCCCGAGTCCCTTTCTCCGGTGCCGTTTTAGCTTTGTCACTAAACGAAGTGACAGAACTACCTGCACAACTTTCCAAGATATGAAGTATAAAGGTATGGCAAATGGATGGATGGATATAGATAGATGACAAAGATGATAAACAGATATAAAGATAGATATAAACAGATACGACAGATGGTAAACAGGTAAAGATAGATGATAGATATATAGATGATATAAACAGATGAGCGATAAACATAGATGACAGGTTGTACTACCTGTACAATTTTCAAGATAAAAAGTATCAGGGTGTGGAGATTAGATTAGTTGGATGGATGGATGCATAGATAGATATAGAGATAGATATAGATGATATGATAAACAGATATATAAACAGGTATGATGATAAACAGGTAAAGGGATATATAAACAGATGAGATAAACGTATAGATAAGCATAGATGGCATGATAAGCAGATGATATAAACAGGTGACGTGATAAACATAAAGACAGATATAGATGGCATAATAAACGATATAAAGATATAGATGGAGGATAGAATTAGACAATCATACCAGATAATAGAGATGATTGACAGATCGTGTGTCCCCCCCCCACACACACTTTCCCAATATGCAGGGCTGGGGTTGACCAAAGCAAGCGGCCCGATTTCTGACACCCCAAACGGATCAGGTCGAACCTCCTCCCTCCAGCGGAGCGGCTGCTTTGAGCCCCTAAGGCTGCCCCCAAATAACCCAGGAGGAGACACACACCCCCCCCCCCCCCCCCCCGCTTGCTAAGACAGCCGCTGCCATCTGGGAGGGACCCTGGCCGAAGCTTGTCCCGGAAAGCGGGCTGCCGAGCACAAGCCGAAGACTTTCGTCGGTAGACTGCTCCTGAAGCAGGGGGCTCTTCTTTGCTGTTTCCCCCCACGCCAAATCCCAGCGAGTGGGGGGAATCGGCTGAGCCCAGGGGCGGGGGAAGCAGCTGGAATTGCCTCCCCAGACTCAGCAGCCTCGATTTGCAACCGGCAGCCGCCCCCACCGGGACTCCGCCGTGCAAAGGACCCGAAGCTCACGCCGCGGATCCTTTCCCGCGGGGAGAGACTGCGCATGCGCTTTCTAACCGGCTGCACGCTTCCTCCCCTCCGCACGCGCGACTCGGAGGCGCGGCTCCTCCCCCCCGCCCGCGCCTTCTTCGCTATTGCGCAGGCGCGCTCCTTCTTCGGCGGGTTGCACGCTGGCCGGGCGTTCAGTCGGTCAGGCGGCGGCCGCGGAATCATGACGCGGTTTCTTCTCTTCTTGCTGCTGAATTGGGAGGCCGGTGAGCGGAGGGAGAGTGGGAGGAGGGAGAGTGGGAGGAGGAGGAGGAGGAGAGGATTTTTTTCCCACACAACGGGCTCATTCATGCCCTCAAACACGTCCCGCGGGCGCCGATTGGTCGAGCCCCCATCCCCGGCCCCGCCCAGCAGGCGGCCATTGGCTGTTCTGCCGCCCCACCTCCTCTGGGCTCGTTTTCCACGCCCCCGGGCCGCACGTGCGCCGATGCCCCCTCTCGTGCGTCCCCCCGCCCGCCCTTTTCCAAGGTCAGAGGTGAGGCCGTTGCCTGGTTGCCAAGGGGAACGGGCCTACCTGCCCAAGGGGGGAAAGACGAGCCTTCCTCTAGTTAAAGACACCCCCCCAAAAAAATCCCAGAGTCAAAAGTTTTTGCAGCGACCTGAAAGGCTTAAATGAAACGCTAAGAGGGCGGGGGATGTAGATTTAGCCCACCCCCGCCCCAGCTTCTCTTAGCAGGTGCATTTGTGCAGTATTTGCCTCGCTCCTTGTGGCTCCTCTCCTCATGCAGGAGTCCTTAGTCTGGCTCCCCGCGCTCTTTTCATTGATCTCTTTCAGTGCCTCGGGAAGGGTTGGACTCCCAGACCCAGAAGCCTCAGCCAGGGCCGTCTCAGTCCAGCCTTCCCAATGGAGGCCCAGGATTCCCACTGCCCCCCCCCCCCCCCCCCCCCGCCTTAGATCCTTTGCATTTCAGACATTGGCCTGGAATGGTCTCGGCTCTAGTCCCCTGCTTGAGCAGCGGGTTGCACTAAATGACCTCCGAGGTCCCTTTCAACCCCGTCCTGTGCTTCTGTAAGGGTCTCCTGCGTCAGCAGCGGGTTGGGCTAGAAGACCTCCAAGGTTCTTTCTGCCTCTCATTTTCTCATTCCCATAAGGGCCTCCGGCTTGAATGAGGTGGAGATAATCTCTGAAGTCCCTTCCAACTCTGTCCTCCTAGCAGCAGGTTGGACTAGATGACCTTCAAAGGTCCCTCCCAGCTCTGTTATTCTGTGAAATGTAATACTTCTGCATTTCCTTCTGCAGATGAGGATGGGCTCTGGATCCCTAGATTGGAGGGGTCCCCTTTGGGCCTTGGCTTATAGCCCCCCCCCCATCAACCAAAGGGGGTTGGGGCTGCCCCAGCTCTTTTAACCCCCCCTCCCCTCCTTTGCTTCGATTCCCTCCCCAAAGAATAAGTGGGGAGCAATTAAGCCACTGCAAAATAATTAGCACCCGAACCTAATTAGAGATTAAAATACAGCAGCAAAAGCTTTGCAAGCATTGATTGTGTGCCCCTCCCCAAAAAGATGGTCTCTAACACCATCTCCAAGGAGGGGGGCCCCCCTCACCCCTTCCCCATTGATGCTGGTCCCTTCCACCCTTCCCAGCCTGGGGGGCTTCTCAGAGGAGTTCAGGTTTTGCATTGATTGACAGATTGCCATCAAGTTTGCTCTCAGCAACGGGATCTCCAGGTGTGCCACTGAGGCTTCACAGGATCCAGGTTTTCCAGCCCAGGAGTTTCTTTTAGGAAAAACCCAGATTGGCCTCGTAGGAAGACTTGTGCTTGTGAGCTGCCCAGGATCACCATGGGAGGAAGGCAGCCGTAGAAGTATATATCTGAATAAATACAGCCCTACGACCTCTTGTTAGAGTCACACTCTCTAGCTGTGATTTGGGTTGGTCCACAAAACATTGTTTTATTTCACCCTGCCAACAAAATAAATAGTGGTTAGTTAATGATTACTTCCCTGGTAAAGATTCAAGGTCAGAGTTGCAAGAAGCGCTTTTCTGGAGGGGCTACGGTGTGTTTCTTGAAGGGCCATTGTACAGGATTCACCGTTCTCCTGTTTAAGCGGGGGGCTGGACTAGGAGACCTCTGAGTTCCCTTCCAACTCTCTTATGTAAAGAGTGAGTCACTGGGCCGAAAGACTTGCAATGAGGGGGCGGGGGGAAAGGCAGAGAATATAACTGAATTTACTCCATTCCTTTTGATTCTTGCACTTTCATCCTTTTTCGACACCTTTGCCTCTCTTCCAACATCTGATCAGCCTCCTCCACTCGCTGTTTTCTCTCTTCCTTTCTGCCTGCAGGCCTCTCCTCTTCCTCCTGCCCTCTCGAGAGCTTCCAGTGCCAAGGGGGAGGCCAGGTGCCGCAGTGCCTAGGCTACGAGAGGCAGCCCAGCTGCCAAGATGACACGAACAGGTGCCAGCAGCCGGGAAGCCTCTGCAGGAACCACACCTGTCGGTGCGGTAACAGCGGTGGGCCCTGCCTCCCATTTGAACGGTTTTGCGACCAGCACCTGGATTGTCCAGATGGTTCAGACGAGGCCAAGTCCCTTTGTGCGTCCCCGGCGGGCCTGCGCGAGGAGGAGGAGGACGACTGCGAGAGCACCGAGTTCCGATGCCACCCGGGGGCCGAGTGCTTCCCCCTGTCCTTCAAGTGCGACGGCCACCCGGACTGTGAAGACGGAGCCGACGAAGAGAGCTGCGGCACGGATTGGCCAGAGACTCCAAGGACCCCACAAATAACCCCCCAAGGTGGGCTGAGCTGTGGTCCGATTTTGGGGTGCCAAACGGCGTTTCTGCTGGCCGGTCTTTTGTTGAATTGCAACTTCGTTTTGTAGGCAATCCGGAACGAGCTACCTTTGCCCTCGTGGTGTCCGCTTGCTGAAGCTGCACCTCGCTCGCTGTTCGGTTATATTTTGTATTTCGCTGTACGCCGCTTGTGATTATATGCTCTTTATAACTCCCAATCAACCGGGTTAAAGTAGTCTGTAGATTAGAAATATGCCTTGTGTAGCTGGCTGGGAACGAGAGACGCTTGGGGGCAACTCCTGCCAATGCTTTTTGCTCTCTTTTTTTTTTCCCTCTACATTCTGCATTATTTTTAACCAGAAAGAAATTAGCAGGATGGGACTCTGTTGCTTCCCCTGTTGTTCCTGCATATATCTTCACCCTGTGCTTCATTTGGGGAGAGATGAAGGAAGTTTAGAAGCTCCCGTGAGAATCCCACCCTCCGCGGTGGTTTCCCCCCTTTGGGCAGAGCCGTGTCCTTGGCACCTGGAAGGGCACAATGGCATCTCCTGGAGGAGGCTGCCAGCCAGGTTCTGCCAAATTACCTTAGAATTTGATTTAGAATTACTTGAGATTTCAAGGTATTCTGAGGGAGCCTGCAGAGGTTACCACGTCCCTCTTTTTTTATTATTTTTTTAACAGCAGCACGAAAAATGGGTGTGTGCCCACCCTGCGCCCAGTTCTAGTGCTGAAATAAAGTAAATGGGAGCATTTGGGCATCTGCGTTCTGTTCATTCTTCTCATCTCCGGTGCTGATTCGGGATCAGTTCTTCCCTTCTGTAAATCTGTTCTTATCTTTTGCATTGGGCTGATTTGGAGAATGCCGGGAGAGAGAAAAATTAAATTTCACCGCCCAGACCTAAAGCTTGCTGTCTTTGGCTCTTGGGGTGGGAGTCCTGAATTTCCGGCTTCTACACCGGGTTCTGCCTGGGCCAGAGTCCACCCAAGGGATCCACAGCAGGGAGTTTGCCAACGACTGCGGCCCACTCCCCTTACATTCTGACCCTGGCTCTTCCCCTTCCCCCCTCTTTCCTCGGGGTGACTTCTGCTGCCTTCTGCTGCCTCTAAGTAATTGGGAAGCTTAATTCAGTATCTCTCTAATCTTAATGCCTTTAACTCTTAATCCACATCTGTCATTTACGGGGGTTGGTGTAAATTGGACTTGACAGCGTTCCCCTTTCCTTTCTTGGCCTCATTCCCTACCCCCTTTGGTGTGCCGAATGCCGCTTGTCCCACCTACGTGCAAAAAGGACAGGCGCGTTTTCGGTCTCTCCTGTTCCTCACATCTTTGCTTAGGCGCGTCTTTAAACCCACCCTGCTTTTAAAAGACCCTGCCCGAATCCTGCTTTTAGCCAAACCCTATCAGAATACATATCAGGATATCCTGAGATTTTTTTTTTTTTTTTAAAAAACCTTTCCTTACAAGATGAATTTAAGAAATAAATAAATGAAATCGGGAGAAGTCCAGTAGCACGTGTTCTGACTTTTTTTAAAATTTTATTTAAAAATGAAAACAAGCTGCAGATCGAGGAAGTTCTGCCTTTTCGTAAACGTTGGGGAAATTCGATTAAATGCTGTTAAATCCCTTTGGAGGTTTTTGCCCCTCCAGACTTAAACCCAGCTCTCTGCCTTACACGGAGATGCTTGAAATAGTCCGGCTGCCTCCCCTCCGACGTGGGTCTCTTGGCCCTAAATGTGCTGACAGGACCAATGTCCAAGGCAGGGCTGTCCCACCTGGGCCCCTTCTGCGAGTTGAAGTCCACAGGTCTTAAAGGGGCCCAGGTTGGACACCCCCCTGATCTAAAGGTTGCATCCCCAGATCTGGGTAACCGCGGTCCCCGTAACCCACCGGTGGGACGCACCAGGGCCGTTCAGGGAGGCGGCTGATGGCCAGCCTGCCGGCCTGAGAGGAAGAATCCAGAGGGAAGGCGCTTGGTCCTTGGAGGGTCTGACTATTTATCGCCTCCCCGAGTTGCACAATCATTCCGGTTTGGTCTGACCTGACTCCCCCAAATTTTCCCAAGCCATAAATAACTGCTTGCAGCAATCGTGAGTTCCTCCCAGGATGTCTGTTTTTGTGAGATACCTCGATGAAGCCGGCTGGTCTTTTTTTCTGTTTTTGCATCCTGGTGCTTCTGTTTGTTTTGTTTCCTGTGTTATGTTTTCCTCCTGGGCCCCTTGTCCTCCTCAAAAGGCCTTCTGACTTGGATGGCCTCTCGGTTTCTCGGTGTGTCAGCCCCTCTCCACGGCCCCGTCTCTCTCCAGATTGCTTTGCTAAGCTCCTCGTGTCTGTTTCTTTCAAGGAGCGAATTGTTTCTTCTGTACGTTAGCCCATTTGAGGTACCCAACGCTTCCCTGTTCTGCCCAGGGAAAGGCTGTAAGAATAAGAGTTTCATAGAGATGGATGGATGGATGGATGGAAAGTGATAGGTAGGTAGGTGGGTAGGTAGGTAGATAGATAGATAGATAGATAGATAGATAGATAATAGAGAGAGAGAGATGTAGGTAGGTAGGTAGGTAGATAGATGATAGATAGATAGATAGATAGATAGATAGATAGATAGATAGATAGATGATAGATAGATAGATAGAGAGAGAGAGAGAGAGAGAGAGAGAGAGAGAGAGAGATAGATAGATAGATAGATAGATAGATAGATAGATAGATGTAGGTAGGTAGGTAGGTAGATGACAGAGATAGATGATAGATAGATAGATAGATAGATAGATAGATAGATATAGATAGATATAGATAGATGGATGGATGGATAGATAGATAGATAGATAGATAGATAGATAGATAGATAGATAGATAGATAGATAGATAGGTAGATGATAGGCAGGCAGGCAGGCAATTGGATGGATGGGTGGATAATGATGGATGGATGGATGGATAATAAAAGAAATGAATAGATGATCGGTAGATGATGGATGGATGGATAGAGATAGATAATGATGGATGGGTAGGTTAGATGTAGATAGATGATAGAGAGAGAGAGAGAAAGATAGAGATAGATAGATGATTGACAGAAAGAGCAAGAAAGAGATTAGCACAAGTCATGAACTCAACATACTTAAATGCATCTCTGTGCTAGTCTCTTTATTTTTTTCCCACAATTCATCCTTAATCCCATCCTAACATGGAATAAAATTCCGTTTTTATTTATCCCCCCCACACACACACACACACACGTGTATTACATTAATGTCTGTTTTTTCTTCGACAGGCAGCCCTGTTCCCCCAGAAACCCCTTCACTGGACCTCTTGACCATCATGGCCATTGTCGGTGAGTCAGACCGGCCAGGCGATCTCCACGTCCCACCCCCACAGAATTGGCAAAAGGTTCTGGTTTGCAATGCCGAAACGGCCTCA
>NW_020769746.1:28771-51020 GCF_900518735.1 Pseudonaja textilis | reverse complement strand
GGGGGGAGGACGGGAATCTTTTGGCTTTCCACTTTGTGCCCATGGACTCCCCCACGGCTTATTCCCACGTCTTCTAGTCACCCAAACACCGTGGGAAGCACCAGGGTGTTTTGTGTCTGGAGGACGGAGGGTGGATACGCAGAGACGTTTTCTGGGCCGCCTTCGGTCTGTGCAGTTGTGCTGATGACATGCCCTGTTCCCCTCCCTGGTTGTTCCCCACCCTCTCTCTCCGTTCTGGGGGTGGGTGGGTGATGGGGCTTCCCCTAACAAGCGTCCCCTTCTCTCTCTCCCAGCTCGGCCACACTGCCCATCACCCTGCGGTGTCTCCTGGAGAACAACCGGATTGACAAGCGGATCGTCCGGTTCATCCTCCCGGTCGGAGCGACCATCAACATGGACGGGACGGCACTCTATGAGGCGGTGGCCGCCATCTTCATCGCCCAGGTGAACGAGTACGACCTCGACCTGGGGCAGCTCATCACCATCAGGTAAGGACCATCTTCTCCTGTGCCCAGCAGGCAGCTCAGCCCTTCGATTGCTCAGACGCTGAATTTCAAAGCTGACCGGCGTCCCCCCTTGAAAACTCCTCCTCCTAAAGAAAAAGAAAAAAAACTCATACAGGAGTTAATACATTGACCTTAACCCCCTCTCTCCGCCCCACAAGGACCCTTCGGTTTGTGGGGAAAATCCTCATGGAATTGGTTAACCAATTGATCAGCATGAACATCCCAACTCTTTACCCAACTAGCATCTGAGAGGAGATATCCTTTCCATAAGACCAAATATTGCAATCGGCCATGATGTAATTTCAAATCGAGAATTTTTTGAATCTCATAATGTGTTTCCCCCTATACCATTAACGGTTTAGTGGGAGCGATTGGCAGTGGTCTTATCATTGATGCAGTAGCTGGTTTTAGAAAACTACAATGGAACACAGGTTGAATTTTCCCCAATAGTCGAGGAAGACTTAATTGGACAGTGACCGGATTGATTATTTTTGAAATTGGAAACAGACCCAAGAATGTTGGACCCAGCTTCTTATTGGGCAGTTTCAACCTCAGATACTTGGTCGACAAATATACTTTGTCCCCTACTTTAAAAAGCAGTTGAAGGGATCTATGTTTATCCGCCTGTTTTTTATAATTTTTTGCAGCTTCGTTCAAAGCTTTTTCTTGTATCTTCCCACCCTTTCTTTAATGAGTTTATCCGTTCTGTTAGGAACTTGGATGTGGGAGGTTGTCTAGGTAACTCTGGCATCGGGACAAAATCCATTCCAGTGTTGATTTGGAATGGAGTCAATCCCATGCTGGATCGGTGGCTGTCAAACTGAGGTTTTCTGGACAGAGCGCCTGCCACTAAGTTTTTCCCTCCAGGGATATATTTAATGTTGAAATTGAATCACTTGAACTATTAGGACCAGCGGACTTGTTTGGGTGATAATCTCCTAGGGGTCTTTAGAGCCTCAAGGTTCTCATGATCAGTCCATAACTCAAAGGCCTCTGGCACCCCTTCTAGAAAATGCCTCCAAGTCAACAAAGCCCATCGTAGGCGAATGCTTCTTTCTCCCAGACTGCCCACCTTCACTCTGTGTCTGTCAAATTTTTGGACACACAAGCGCATGGTATCAGTTGGCCTTGAGAGTCTTTTTGCAGTAAAATGGCTGCCACCACTACATCACTTGCATCCATTTGGAAAATAAAAGGCTTGATCATGTCTGGGTGTTGGAGGATGGGCTGAGCTGCGAAGAGGCGTTTTAAGGTCTCGAAAGCTTTCTGACAGTCCATAGTCCAAGCCAGGGGTTGACTTGGCTTTGGTTTGGTAGGTGACAGGCCCGTTTTTATTAGGTCTGTCAACAGGAGGGCAACTTCAGCATAGGACAGAATGAATTGTCTATAGAAGTTGACAAACCCCAAGAAACTTTGAAATTGTTTTCGGGTTCTGGGGGGTTGCCAGTCCAGCACCGCTTTCACCTTTCCGGGGTCCATTTCAATCCCCAGGTTGGATATTCGGTAGCCTAAGTAAATGGTCCCCAACCACCAGGCCCCAGACCGGTACCGGTCCATGGATCATTTTCTGCCGGGCCGCCAGTTTGCTTGGGTGCCGCCATCTTGTTTCAACGGTGCTTGAGAAAGTGCTTCTGGGTGAGCTTGTTGGTTGTTGGTTGTTGGAAAGCGGTGTTTGGATGCTGAAGGAATCCTCGCGCCTTAGTTTCATCGAAGTGGGGGGCAGCTTCGAATGAAGACCTGTCCCGATGGCGGTGGAATCTCACATTACTCAGGAGGAGATTAAGAAAGAGCCCGAAAAGCACAAAAAAGGTACAAAGGAGGAGTTGAAGGTGGCGGGGAGAAATGGGGGACGGCTGGCTGGCCGGTCGCTCGGCTCGCCTTGCCTTGGTCGTGCGTGCTGATGCCAGTACCGGGCCGTGGATCATTTTGTGATGCCGGTACCGGGCCATGGTACAAAAAAGATTGGGGGCCACTGGCCTAAGTAGTCCAGCGACTCTTTGTGGAATTTGCATTTTGACAGTTTCACATATAATTTGGTGGCTAGAAGTTTTTCTAGAACCTTTTGGACCAATTGAACATGTTCTTCCATGGTTTCACTGAAGATAAGGATGTCACCAGGTACACGAGGACCCCCTGGTAAAGGTGCGGGTGTAGCACCTCATTGATGAGCTGCATGAACACTGCAGGAGCCCCCTGAAGTCCGAAAGGCATGACTTTGAATTGGAAGCTACCCAGAGGGCAGTTATAAGCAGTTTTCCACTCATCTCTCTCTTTGATGTGGACCCGGTAGTAAGTTTCCCTGAGATCTAGCTTGGTGAATACTTTGCCCTTCGACAGGTGGTTCAATAAGTCCTTCATAAGAAGGAGAGGCTACATGTTTTTGACGCATATGGCGTTCATGTCTCTAAAGTCAACACACAATCTCAACCCACCATCTTTCTCCTTGAACAACATGGAGGCAGCTAATCTTAATTTGGCAGGCTCAATAAAACCTCATTCCAAATTGCTGTCAATGTATTTCCTTAATTCGGTCATTTCAGCAGGCATCATGGAATACATCTGTGGTTTTGGTAATTTTTCCCCAGGCTCTAATTCTATGGCGCAATTAGTGGCTCAATGGGGAGGTAAGACATTACACTCTTCTTCACTGAATGCTTCAGCCAAGTCTCTGTATTGGTCAGGTACCTGGGGGTTATCTGGGAGAAGGTGGGACGTCATGGATGCTGGCTCAGGCTCTGGGTTCAAGTTGACTAGTGGCTTTGTAGTGGGTGGAAGAGGGGGCAATGGGCCCAGTCCAGTGAGGATTTTTCTGAATCCATCCTCTCATTTGATCATCGGGGCCCGTTTGTCTAACCAAACAAGTCCCAGTATGATTGATTCTGACATCTTGGGGCCCGCTATGAAGCGTATGAGTTCATGATGGGGCCCTAATTCCATCTTGATCAATTCTGTCATTTGAGTGGCTGCCCCTCCCCCCAAATTAAGGTTCCATCCACTTACTCAAATCTGATTGGGCATTTTAGCGGGTTAGTCTTTATGCCCAGTTGCTCAACGATAGGGAGTCCAATAGGACATCTAGAACACCCAGTATCAATGACGGCTTCTAACTCCCCGGCCTCCCCCATGTTTGGTACCACTAATTTGACCTTAACTATAAAAGGTATGATGGGATCACTCACCATTGGGTCATCTTCTCAGGTCGGGTTCTCAGGGACATGGTGTCGATCCAGTGGTCCATTGCTCCCATCTGCACAGAGGGGTCTTTTTCAGCTGTGTTTGGCGACTCCACCTCTGCCCGGAGGTTTTGCTTGATTCTTCACACCCTTAACAGCTGAATTAGGCTTCGACTGTGGAGCTTGTGGTACAGGAGCAAGGGCCAGACAGTGCTGCTGCCCTATGACTGGCTTGGCCACATCGGTAACATTTAAGCACCCTGGTGGGTCGGGTACAAGCAGTTTTGGCTGATCCGGTTGGCAGTCCCCTCGCCACAATTCTCTTAGTTGGGGCTGCCGGAAGGGGTTTCCTGTGTGGGTTGATGCTGCGATCTAAGCTGAACAATGTGACATACCACGATTGTAAGGTCTCTGGGATTCCCCTAATTTCACAGGGCTTCTTTACTACTGGATCAATGGCTTTTTTAAAAATAATGTAAATTCTTTCAGGCCAATCCATGATGTGGCTTGCAACCCTTCTAAAGTCCCAAATAGATTCTGACAAGGGTCGAATTACCTTGCCTCATTTCCATTATCCTCTCTTCATTCTTTGCTACCCTGTCTGGATTTTCAAATCTGAGCCTTAATAATTGAATAAATCTGTTCACATTGTATAATTCAGGGGCTTGTTCATTGTGTAGTTGGGCCACCCAGTCTGAAGCATCCCCTTCCTTCATCCCATTTGTTATGGCCATAACCAAATCATGCTCTGTGGCGAATTGATCTCCAAATTGTTCTATATGGGATCGGATTCAAGTGAAGAAATAATTGAAATGGTCATGGCAACCATTGAATATGGCCTCAAAGGGTATTTGTTCCGGCCTGGATCGTGGTTGCGGAGGTGGCACATGCCAGGCCCCTGCAGGTTGTACCGGAATGGAAGGAAGAGGCCGGGTGGTGTACATGGGCTGAGTAGGTCCCCTGACTCCTGGCTGGGTGGTACCTCTCTGGAATAGGGGTCCCTGCTGTCAGTTGAGGCTGCAATTGTGGTTGCCAGGAGGAAGATGGGGGTGGCCTGGTTACCTGGTCGGGTGGAGAGGAAGTGGCTGCTGTCTGCTGTCTGGGCAACCCCCCCTCAGACCAGGACTGTGTTGGTGCTGGCTGCCATTGGCACTGAATCCACCCCTGGCCTGGATAAAATCCCCACCCTGGAGGGATACTCTCTGCAGGGGGTAAAATTCCTTCTGGAAAATGAGGGGATTGCCTCTGAGGCTGCAACATACCTCTGTTAGTTGAAGCTTCTTTCTGGCCTCCTCCAACTGGCATCTGTATAGTCTCCTCGTCCCTCACAATACTTGGGTAAGTGAACATGGGTGGTCTCAAGCTTCCACCCGTCCAAACAGACTGTGAGACCAAACACGTCACCTTTAAATTCTGGAACTGTTGATGTAAATCTGCCCTTGATGGACTCCCGGGATAAATCTTGGGGGTGTCTTCTTGGGAGAATTCCGACCCCAATTGTCTCTCTTCCCTCCAATCTGGCAGAATAGCCATATGCCTGGGGCTAGAGAAAGATTTTCTCTTCAGACAGCTGGGTTACATCTGGGTTATAACAACTTCTTGAGTTGAAACGCTTTGGTATAGCTCCCAAATCTTTTTCTCCTACTGCCATCCTGAAAGCATCCATCATCTCCTCCAAAGAAGGGCTGGCAGGTTCAATTAATGCTCCGGAAGGAGGGCCCCCACATGCCCCCCCCCACCGCACATCTCCAACTTCGGCTGAGTGTTGATCTTTCTCCATCTCTGGGAAAAGAACTCCGGGGTATCAGCCAAGCCCCTTTCAAAAAATAAAAGATGACTTTGGGAAATAAATGTAAGGCATCCAGAAAGCATCCATGATATCAAGCACTCTGAGACATTTTCTCTCCAATTGATTTATTTAGAAACAGATCTGGCATGTCAAAGGCAATTTCCCAAAGTGAAAATTTTCCGCGCGTTACACAGAATCTGCCTTCTCTCCTCCCTTCTCTCCTCCTACACTTTATAAATCACGAGAACCAATAAACTGCCACTGGAATGTCTTAATACGACATACAGAATAATCTTGGATTTTTCAACTCCTCCAACTCTCTTTAAAAAAAAAGGTGGCAGCTGAATTTCAAAGCTGACACTCTGCTGAACGAAACTTCTCATCGGTGACAGGAAGGGCATCCAGCCATGAAACACTCTGCTAGCTTCACTCCGTTGCTCAGGCTCTGCCCCGCAAGGGATCACGGGGTCGTTAAAAGAAGATGATGAGGATGATATTTGGGGTAATTTTACGCATGTTTCAGTCAGCCGTGGCTTGCTCAACAAGCATTGTTTGGCAAGGTCCCCCTGGCTTCCCAGCCCCCCTGCTTCTCTCTGTCCCCACAGCATCACAGCCACGGCCGCCAGCATCGGTGCCGCCGGGATTCCCCAGTCGGGCCTTGTCACCATGGTCATCGTGCTCACCTCCGTCGGCCTCCCCACCGAAGACATCACACTGATCATCGCCATTGACTGGGCCCTGTGAGTCTCCCCCCCCCCCATCCATCCCCTCGCAAGCGACTCTCGGCGTGTGCCTGGCATTTCTACCCGTTTTGGGTGGGGTCGGTCAAAAGAGCAGAGCTGTGAGCTGCTCCAAGAGCAGATTGGTATCAATTAATCAAGATATCCCGCGGGGCAGGTGCTGAACCAGGGCGGGGGGAGCGTCTGCCCTGGTGAGGAAAAGGGCATTCACGGGAATTGAGCCTTTGGGGAGGGAGGGGTACAAAGCTCGGGATCCGGTCTTTGATCCGCACGCTGGAAGCCCCCAAAGTCCAGCCTGGTGGGAACCAGCATTGACGCCTCTTGGAGGACACCCCAAGTAGATGTCTGCAGTGTTTCTCCGTCATCCGGGTCATGGCTGTCCCAAAAGTGCTTTTTTTCAAAAGGCAACTAGATTTTCTGGGTTTTTTTTTCCCTTTCAAGAGGTTTCGCTTCTCCTCCCAGAAGCTTCTTCAGCTCTGACTGGATGGAGGGGAATGGAAGGATGGATACCCCTTGCAGACAAAGCTAGTCATTTGCATCCTTTTAGCGAGTCATTGAGGCCACTTGGAGGTTTGTCTGTGAAGATCACCTTGGAACTGCGGAAAGGACCCTGTTGTAGACCGGAGACGGATGACGTCCTCAGCGGTTCCTAGAAGGCTCCACCCCCATTTGCACCACTCGGGTGACCCCGAGGACACAGGCAAACCACCAAGTGGCCTCAATGACTCTGAAAGGATGCAAATGACCAGCTTTGTCTGCAAGGAGTATCAATCCTTCCCTTCCCCACCATCCGGTCAGAGCTAAAGAAGCGAAACGTCTTCAAAAGAAAAACCAGAAAGTCCAGTTACTTCTTGAAAAAAAAGCCCCTTTGGGACCCCCAACCAGATGTGGAAACTCCAGCTGTTCCTTTGAGGACGTCTTCCAAAGGGGGCACTTTGCCTCCTGGGACCCCCTGTGAGGGAGGGAGGGATCCCCAGTTGATTCCTCTGCGCTTCCCTCCCCAGGGACCGGTTACGCACCATGACCAACGTCCTGGGCGACGCACTGGCCGCCGGGATCATAGCTCACATCTTCCGGAAGGAGTTCGCTCCAAAGGTAGGCCCAGAAAAGGGTTGGAGCCAAAGCTCCAGGAGCACCGAGGGCGACGGCTGACTTCATTCTCTTTCTCCTTTCTCTCCCCCCACAAAGGAGCCCGCGAACGAGCAGCTGGTCTGGGCAGAGGCCGCCTCCTCCCATCCTCCGGAGCCCGGGGTGCAAGAGATGGAGGAGGCCCTGGCTGGACAGAACGGTCACTGCATCTGCGAGGTCTGAAGGCCCCGGTCCCCACCACCGGTGACATCCAGGGGGCTGTTGGGTCCCTATGACCCTCCAGGACCCCCCCACACAGGAGCCTCCGAGAAGGAAGACCAAGGAGACAACCCCTCTGCTCAGACAACCCCTCTGCTCAGACAACCCCTCTGCTCAGCCCCCTCCTCTCCCGAAATCCCTTTAGGTGAAGCCTGGATCAGCCCCCTCCCCCAAAGAGATGCCTCAGAGGTTGCGGGACTTTCTGAAAAACGAATATTGCATTTGGGGCCCATTTGGATTGTCGGCGGCTCCTTTTTGTCAATTCTGCTTTTTTGATAATGAAAGCAAAAACTTTTCACCGGCTTTCTTAGTCTTTAACCCTTCGAACAGACCGGCTGTTGTGGCCCGCTGGCTGCTGGCCACTGGCAGAAGAGCCAGACAATAGTGAGGAGGTTGGGGAGGAACCCAGGCCGGTCCTGGAGGCTGAGGAGGGCTCAGTCGAGGGCTCTGCATCCGAGGCAGAGGTGGGGCCAGGACAGGCTGGCAGTCAGCATCTGCCTTTGGGCTCAGACAGCCGTGAGGCGGAGGAGCTTCTGGAGCCGGTTCCCAGCCTGCGCATGCACAGAGCTGCCAAAAGAAAGACACAATTAAGAACCCAGGGTCGACATGGGAGTAAGGCCACAGACGGGTGATGAATGGCCCCTCCCCTAGGGATCAAAAGAGGAGCAAAAGGGGAGGGGGGCTTTTGCAGGAAACAATTCATTCGTTTGTTTGTCTGTTCATGAAGATCTGTCTGCATAACCGAGCCCTTCCCTGTCAGCACCGAGCGTGGAACTATTTACCGGGCAGCGTCCCAGGATTGATAAAGGTCTGAGCTCATTAGTCTACCTTCTCAAGTCTGTTTGCCTGACTGGCAATGAAATAAATTCACATTAACGTCATAAAAGAGGTTTTTGCCAGGGCTCAGAATTGATTTATTGCTTTTTGGAGAAGGCCGAGGACAAAATCCCAGCCAGGTTTCTGGTTCTAAAAACTAAGAAGTGTCTTTTCTAAGCAGGGGAGGAGACGACACGAAAGAAAATGTATCTTTGCCAGCAGGCCACCGGGGGAGGGGGAGCTTTCCAAGGGCTTCCCACAAGTATCCAGCCTGCCCTTGATGGCACAAGCCCGCACAACACACACACACCCAAACACGCACAGAATCGGTAGAGCGTCTGAGTTGTGAATCCACGGAGGACAATCGATCAGTGGAACAACTTGCGTTCAGAAGTTGCGATTGCTCCATCTCTGGGACAGGGCAGTCGCTTGCCTGGAATGATATAGGGTCTCCTGCCTGAGCAGGGGGTAGACTAGAAGACCTCCAAGGCCCCTTCCAAATCTGTTAGCCTCTATTCTGAGTCCCTGTGGAAAGGGGCAGCAAGGAGAGGCAGGAGGGGCTCAGTCCTGGCTGAGCTCATGCTGAGAAGAATCGCAGGGGTGGGTGGGAGGAATGGGGAGCCCCTGAGGCAGAGCGGAGGGGGGTCGTGGGGCTGATGCTTCTCCGTCTTAAGGGGGCACGTCCTCCCTACCACGAAAGCAGGAATGTTCTCAACGGCTGCAGGTATTTTATGCACCAATTCACATCCGTGGCTGATTAAAAAAAAAATCGTAGCTGAGCACAACCAATATGGCTGACTTCCGGAAGAGACACCTCCCTCTGCAGCTCTCACCTTTGCAGGTGAGCCCAGGATCTCTTCTGGCCCCAAGCAGGAACTTCACAAAGAGACCTCCCATCCCATAACTCTGTGAAGCCGTTGCTCAATTCAGAAGCATCTTTGCTCCGTCAGGAGGAGGCCAAAGGTCCCGAAATCTCAAACGGAACTACTTCAGCTCTCATTTCCAATATTTCGAGTGAGCAGCTGAAGGATTTTCCTCTGCTGGTGCTCAGAAATGATTGCACTAAACGTTTGGCTCAACCACTTTAATGTGGTTGTGTGTGATAATAATCAAAAAACTGGAGACATGTGAACAAGAGCTTTATTATGAAGCATTTGCAAAAGGGAATTCTGCTCATGGGCAGAGGACATGGTTCCCAGGAAGGCTGGGGTTTATATACAGGTTCAAATATACAGTCTCTGCCCCTTTCCTGGGTTCACAATCTATCCAAGCTACGTATCTCCCTACGCCACACCCATATTATTATAGCAGAACACCTGTTTCCTTGTCCTTGGAAACTACCCTCATTCTCATGGCTTCTTCCTGTTATGATCATCTGTAATACAATAGAAAATTAACCAGTTCCTTTTCGGTCAGGATAACCTAGTATCTCCTACACATATCCTTATGCCAAAAAATACAGGCCCATGTTCTAGCCAGAAGCCTGATATTTACTGTAGAACATAAGTTACAAAACAGTACATGTTTATTAGATATAGTTATATAACTGTCCAATAATCATTGCATAATTCAAATATCGGATAAGTATGGCTTCCCTTCTGTTCTTCGTTTCCACAGGTGTAACTCATAATATGTAATTTCTACGTGTAACATTGTGAAACTAGAGTCATGATTCTGAGGGAGAAGATCAGGAACATCAGCGTCAGAAAAGGCTGAGGGACGTGGGACATCATGGCCGATGCATGTTGGGTAACTGAGAAAGCCAGGGGATTCCAAAAAGGAATGACAATCAGCTTCAATAATGATAGGCAGGATTTGGGTTGATCACGTCAAGGGGTGGAATGACGTTAAGTTAGGACACTCCAAATTTGGCTACTTAAGACTTGTGGACTTCAAACTCCCAGAATCTCCAGCCGACATAGCCCATTCTGAGAGCCAATTCTGGGAGTTGAAGTCCACAGGTCTTAAAGTGGCCAAGTTTGGGGACCCCCTAGGTTAGGAGAACCCCAGAAGGTTGTCTTGTCCTGGGGACAAGAACCTGATGTGGAAGTCAGGAAGCTTCCGGATGGCCAGAACACCGAGAAGCAGATGGGCTCTAGGCTGGCAAAAAAACGGGGTGGACAGGAGACGAGGCTAAACCCACTCCCCTTACTTACTCAACCTCTGTGTAGAATAGATATCAAGGAAACCGGATTGTAAGAAGATGAGCTTGGTGTTAGGGATACACCCTAGCAGAATCTGCACAGCAGTCAGGCAGGCAGGCAAAATATGTGAGATAAAACGTTTTTGTAGCTTACACTCAGTAAAACAGATACACTGTGCTAGTTAAATAGTTTATTCCAGCCAGAGTTTTAGCATAGTCAAAAACAGTCCATATATCGTTCACTAGTTCAGTCCGTCCGGGGATTATTCAGTTGCAAAGTCCAGTGTCGAAAAAGAGGTCAGTAAACTTACAAATATCAGTCCAGTAGTATATCTCCTCGCAGTAGAGATATGAAGAAGTCAAAACTCCTTTCTTCCTTCAGCAACTCAGCAGTAGGGAAACACGCAGTTAACAAACCATCAATCCATCAAACCATCAATCGTCAGCAATCAATCAGGTTCTCTTGCTCCCTCTTATGGCGGTTTCACACCGCACCCAAAATTACATGCTTTGCAGTTTAAAGTGACACACACTTAAACTTACTATCATAGTTTATATATATTATTTTACCCAAACTACTTGCAAAGTAGAGGAAGGAACATCAACAACCTTGGTAGCTTGTGATGACACTATCTTGATAGCCTAAAATGCACAGGAACTGCAGGCTTTAGTAATAAAAGTCGAAAGAAGGTTGTGATGACCCAAAGGGGTATTGCACAAAGGCAACACAGTGTTCTGACCCAACCAGGTTCCCAACAAGCAAACACAGACAAAGGCAGCAGCCCCCACCCTTTAAGGTTTAATAACGAGTTCTGTTCTGAAGGCTGCTTTCCACTAAGTAGCTCCGACAAGAAAGAGCCTGGCCAAGTTGTTTGTCAAGGCTGCCAGAAACCCAGAGATAAGGACTCATTTACAAGATTCTCCCAACATGAACTAAGATGTCCACCAGTTGAGCTTCAGAGCTTCTTTGCTATCTGCAAAGAATGTTTTTCCAAACCTGGCTTTTATCCTCTTGAAGGAGGGGCCATTACCTTGCAGCCTTACTCCTGAGTCGCCTGTGCTGCTGTCATTGTTCTTTCCTCCGAGTAATCCTTCGTGCACGGGCACTTGGCACAGGCTCCTTGGGAACCTCCTCGTCACTGCTGCCAGCCCCCACAATCTCTGAAGGCAGCAGTCCACTCCCTGAGGGTCCCGGCCCCTCATCTGAGTCCTCGCTCTCCTCAGCCATCTGCACCTGCTGCCAGCTACCACAACACACAGTCACATAAGTAAGAAAAGTCCCTTTTAATACCTCCAGCTTTGCCCTCAATGTCCAGGTTACCTTTGGCTGGAGAAAAAACTCCCAAGAACAGCCTTTAAGTGGAGGACATTCAGTCCGAAAACATAGTACATACAAACTGCAAATAAAAACCCACACAAACCAGGCTGCAGCAATTAACTTGACAGGGCAGGATAAGAAATTTCAGGCTTGAAAGGCCAACAAAACACACACAGTTGGGAAGACGCCAGGAACCCAGATAAGCCTCGACAAACAAAGATAGCTCACAGTTTGCTTCCAGCAACTTTGCTGTGCGTAGCTTCCCTTTTTAAATACTGTGTTCCCAGCTGCAACTAATGAAGGGAATCAGGGCCCTTCCCTCCCCCGTAAGCCATGCAACTCCCGTTGCTCCCTTCTCCGTTCCTCCCTGTGTGCCCTAGGATGAAGAGGGGGGGGGCTGGATCCTCCTCTGAACTCCCTCTGCCCTGCTTCACCTCTCCCCCGCTCTGCCCTGCTGGACTTTGCCCTTCCCCAGTTTCCTCCACAGCCAACGGAGCCACACTCCCGCTCCCTGTCAGCTGCTCGGCCTCCCCCTCGGAATCAGATTCCGGTAGGGGCATGGCAGAACACAGTGGAAAAAAAGAGAGTGATATTAAATATAAACAAAACTAAAATAATCATAGAACGACCAGCCTCAGAACTCAGATTGAAATGAGAACCAACGGTGTAGAACCAAAGGTGTTTTTTCAAGAGGCAACTGGACTTTCTGGTTTTTCTTTGAAGACATTTTGCTTCTCGTCCAAGAAGCTTCTTCAGCTCTGCCTGGAAGGTGGGAAGGGTTTATACTCCTTGCAGACAGCTGGTCATTTGCATCCTTTTAGGGAGCCATTGAGGCTGCTTGGAGGCTTTGATCTGTGTTCTCAGGATCATCTGAGTGGGGCAAATGGGGGTGGAGACTTCTTGGAGCTCCTGAAAGGACCGTGTTGTGGAGCTGTGTGTTTTCTGCAGGATGTTTTCCACCCTGTGACCCTTCACTGCTGAACACAACAGTAGTGCACCTGGGCGACCCTGAGGACACAGACAAACCTCCAAGTGGCCTCGACGTCTGATGTTTTGGAGCGTTGGTGTTGGAGAAGGCGCTTGAGAATAGCACGGATGGCCAAGACAGAAAGCCAACAGATTACAGGGCAAATTAACCTCAAGTATTCTCTCATGGCGGAAATGATTGGTTGAAATGATCATGTTCAGAGAAAAGGCTGAGCTCCCTTGGAAGAAAAAAAATCCATCGTGCCAGGAAAGGGGGAAGGAAAGAGAAACAGCGAAAGAAGAAAGAGGAAGACATTTGCCACATCCCATCTTTTGCCAGCTGTGCATCTTGCAGAAATGCTCAACATGCACCATTTTCTAGACTGACTTAAGGTATCGCTCTAGCGCTGAGTCGGGGCTTTTCAGTGCCGGGTGAGGCCAGCTTGTGAACAGCAAAAATCCCTCAGAGAAAGATCCGTTTTCTCACCACCTCTTGTTGGAAATGGTTGGATGAACAGAAAGACGCCTGCAAAATGATTGCAGTGCATTCCCTGTTCATCTGGGGTGTGAAGGACCTTGGCTTCGCCTCAAGCTTTCGCTGAATTTATTTCTTTAAGCAAATTTATGTGGCCACCCCACCGACTTTAGGTGACTCCAGGCAGCTTACAATGTTCGACCTCAGTTTCTATTTTCTCGTAGTAATGACATTGTTCCTAGAGAGTATCTGGTGGGTTGTTTTTTTTAATTGCAATAGCCAGAGAGGTTAGATTTTATGCTGCTTCACAGTGTTTTTACAACTCGCTCTAAGCAGTTTACAGACGGAAGGCTGGTCAGCCTGGAGCCGGTCAGGATCGAACTGCCGAACTGCAGGTCAGACAGCAGTCAGCAGAAGTAGCCTGCAGTACTACGTTCTAACCACTGCGCCGCCACCATGGCTAACCACGGGTTAATAACGATTAACCCTCCCCCGAAAATGTCAGTGTAAATAACTACATCAGCAATATTCATAAAATAATTTTCTCCAGTCATTTAGAATTGGTATAATAGAGTCTTCTCGTGTCCACTTGAGTTCGATTCTCGGGTTGGGTGCTCACCTCGGTTTCTTGACCAGAGGGGGCCAGACTCTTCCGTGGTCATGTGGCCAGCGTGGCTCTACATCCAAGGTGCACGGAAGGCTGTTACCTTCCCACCTATAAGTGGTACCTATTTATCTACTCACATTTACATGCTGTAGAACTGGGTAGGTGGGCGGGAGTTAGAGCATGGAACGGGAGCTCACACCCATCATGCAGCGCTCGGGGCTCGAACCCTTTCAGGCTGACAAGCTCAGCATCTTTATGCACGGAGCCATCCGGTCCCTTTGATTGGTACAGTAGGGAGGGTGAAATAGAAATGTATTTTAGTTGACGTAGTAAGGCTCTCTTTGCACAGGGCTGAAGACCCTTCCCCTCCGGCCTGCTGGTGCTGGGTGACCTCAACCTTCCTGCTTTGGGGACGGGACTACCACGTCCACGAATTCCTGTCCTCTGTAGCATCCAGGTCTTGTCCCAGATCCAACACATGTTGAAACACTGTGCATGAGAGGCCACTTTTACCCTGAGCTGCAGGAAATTTCTATCGCTCCTCTGCTGGGCTCGGATCACTCCGTCCTTTCCTGGTCCAGGTGCGAGAGACCCCACCTGCCCCCTCTGGAGGATAGGAGCTGTTCAGCAGGTCACCTTTGTTCAGAGTTTTGCAGTGTAAATGCAGCACCAGAAAAATAAACACAGATGGCCGAGGCTTCATTTAATGTCTTTATAAACCTATCAAATAAATTTTACACTACCAGTTTGTAGATTTCTCCAACACGGAGCAACTCAAACAGAAGTAAACATGCTGCAAGTGCAGAGCAGAAACGCAGGAGCTCAGAAACAGACCTTAGTTTCCCTTTAGTTCAGCAGGCAAGCAAGCAAGTTGCTTTCATTTTCAATAGACAGACTCAGAACTTGACACAGCTTCAGAGCTGCGGAGCTTAATATAAGCCCAGGCCCAGGCTACTTCTAGTTTCAGTTTCCAAACAGTCCTCATTGGCTGACTTAGTTGCTATGGCTGACCTTGTTACCAAGCTCTGTTCCAGTTCGTGAATATGCTCTGACAACCTCCAGCTTCTGATGGTTTCTGATGGCCTCTTGGGTTTCCCAACCACCTTGTAGGCAGGTCCACTGAGCGCTACTGGTTGGCTACTAGACCTGGAAGGCCACCTGAGACCTTGATGGTGCCTCCTCTCTCTGCTGGCTGATCAGGGTTGGCTCCTGGGCTCATGGACGCCTGTCCTTGGCCTGAGGGCCAGAAATAACTTCTGGGCAGCTGGTGGAGGAAGGTGAGAAGCCAGGCTAGATGCTTCCGGGCTGAGCTATCCGTGTAACGTCCCTCTGTCAGGAATCCATCACTGGAGGCCTTCAGACAAACTCCGGGGGATCATTTGGCTTGAGAATTCCTGCTCCAGCAGGGGATTGACTACAAGATCTCCAAGGCCCCTTCCATCACTGGATTTCCATGACTCTGTCATGACATTTGGTCCATACCTGTCAGGCGCAGAACACCAGATCCACCTGTGAAGGTCATCAGTCAAGGCCTATTCCAGGATGGGGTGCGGTATGGAATATAATATACTCCAGTGGTTCCCAACCTTTTTTTCGCCCCGCACCCCTAAAGAAATTTCACTCGAACCTTGCACCCCCTGAAATTTAGACTTTAGGAACTACTGAACGCGTGAAATATATGGTAGGATTGAATCTTTTCAGCTATGTATGTGACGGCCGCTAAATAACGATACTTAACTCTAAAATGAAAACAAAGTCAATCCATTGCATGATAAATAAAAATGCCAACCTATAGCCAATATCCTATTATTTACCTGGACTTTTCTCGTACCCCCTGGAATATCGTCTCGCACCCCCCAGGGGGTTGGGAACCCCTGATATAATCTATACATATAAAAGCGAAATGCCCCTCACGCATCATCACAAAATCTCCAGAACCGTAAAGCCTACAAACTTGAAATTGGGCCTGTATGTTCCTCTTGGCATCTAGGGGCTCACTAAGAAAGGATTCTTCGAAATGACCATCAGAGCATTCGTATTTCCTATATTATTATTGTTATTATTATTATTATTATTATTATTATTGTTGTTATTATTATTATTATTATTATTAACATGCTCTGACGCTAAGGAGTTCTACTACTACTCCTCCCCACCTGAAAAAAAGAAATCTCTTCCAGATGCAAAACACAAGCAGAGGAGAGGAGTTTCCGTCTCAGTTTCAGGGCACCAAGCAACTTTAGTTCAGAACAGTTGAGCTAAGCCACACCCAGGCTCCTTGCTGTCTCCTTCTTGCTCACACAGCAAATACTGCTTCAGTTTCCAAACAGCCCTCAATTCTCTCACACACTAACAGGACACTAGCCAGGTGAATACCGATGGATGCTGGGAGGTAGAGGCAGAATTCTTTTTCTTTTTTTATTTTCCTCCCCCAAAACTAAGCCCAACTACATACTTTTGTAGCGAAGCACGGGGATCGAGCTAGTATAATATAATGTCGAATAGGGTAGAATAGAGGAATATAATATAATAATTAGGATAGAATAGGGTAGAATAGAATGGAATAGAATAGAACAGAACAGAACAGAACAGAACAGAACAGAACAGAACAGAACAGAATAGAATAGAATAGAATAGAATAGAATAGAATAGAATAGAATAGAATGGAATGGAATGGAATGGAATGGAATGGAATGGAAAATAAGAGAAGAGAAGAGAAGAGAAGAGAAGAGAAGAGAAGAGAAGAGAAGAGAAGAGAAGAGAAGAGAAGAGAAGAGAAGAGAAGAATGTAATATAATAATAAGGATAGGATAGGGTAGAAGAATATAATATAATAATTAGAATAGGATAGGGTAGAATAGAATAGAAAATAGAATAGAAGAATATAACATAATAATAAGGATAGGATAGGGTAGAAGAATATAATATAATAATTAGAATAGGATAGGGTAGAATAGAATAGAAAATAGAGTAGAATAGAAAAATATAATAAGAAGGATAGGATAGGGTAGAAGAATATAACAATTAGAAAAGAATAGAATTAGAATTAGAATAGATATATAAGAGACAGCGGGGGGGGGGCTCAGCTGGCACTTTGGGGTGCAATATCTCAAATTTATATCCCCCCCTCATATCACAACTGTGCAGGAGATGCCATCCGAGTCCTTCCCTGGTCTTCAAAGGCCGGGCGGAAGAGGAGAGATGAAAGTCGGATCGAGGTAACACCGAGCCCCTTTCGGTCTATCGGGGGTCTCTCTCGGACCTCCTGCCCCCCTTCCCAGGTGGACCAGGCAGGAAACAGGAGCAGAGGAAGTCAGCCTGATTGACCTGTAGAGCTCCATTCAGAGAAGCTTGCAAGCCCGACATGACGAATCTCCCGCCGTGGCTTTGACGGCCTGGTAAGGCAGGGAAGGTCCCTTCTGAGGGTCTTTCTCCGCCTGTCACGCAGCCGAGGGGCCCCCACTTCTCTTCTCCCCCCCACCCCCAGTTCCCTAGGCAGCATCTGTTCCTCCTCTCCCTCAAGGCCTTTCCCACACACCCTTCCGTCAGGTTCCCAGGGGAAACAGGTGGTGGGAACGAAATGTAGCAGAGTCTCTCACACACACACACACACACCCCTTTTCTCCTGGTAACTCCCCAGGATGATGTCATCAAACATCTGCTCCACCTGAGGTGACAGCTGTCCCCCCCATCGGGAATCGGTCTCCTCCCCCCACACACAGACCCCCGTGGGGCTGGCTCATTCCCCCCCCCCCCGGTCGCTCGCTCTTCCCAAGGCTGCCTCCGCCCCATGGGAGAAGACCCCCACCCTGCCCCTCCCACGCTGGTCAGTGCCTGGTTCCTGCAAGGCCGGGGCTGGAGCAGTGGTTGAGGAAGCAGCCTGGCCAATAGTGGTGCATGCGGGTGCATGGCTGCCTCTGCCTCTGGGTAGTTTTCCCAGGGTATCAAGTCTTCACTGCGCTGATGAGGTTACCTTGACAGGTCGTGAAACGTCTGAAAGGAAACCACCCAGCTCAGAGATCAGCAAGGATCCCACAGTCCTTCTCCTGCTTCTTCTCATTCTTCCTCTCCTCCTCTTCCTCCTCCTCCCGGCCCCTCTTCCTCTTCTTCCCTCCATCTCATCTTCTCCTCCACTCTGCAACCCCGCTTCCCTTCTAGCACTGATGATGCTACCTTGACAGGTCGTGAAACGTCTGCCAAGAAGCAACCCAGCTCAGAGAGCCCCAAAGACCCCACATTTCTCCTTCTCCGTTTCTTTCTTTTCCTCTCCTTTTCTCCTCTCTGCAAAGCCCACTCCCTTCTAGCACTGATGATGCTACCTAGCCAGGTCCTAAAACATCTGCAAGAAAACCGTTAAGCCCAGAGACCACCCAGAACCCACCGGTCCTTTTCCTCCTCCTCCTCCTCCTCCTCTCTGCAAAGCCCACTCCCTTCTAACACTGATGATGCTACCTAGTTGGGTACTGAGAGGTCTGCAAGGAAACCACCAAGCTCAGAGACCACTAAGGACCCCACAGTTCGCCCCAGAGCCGCAAATATCCTCTTCTCTTGATCTGTTTCCCTTGGCAGACAGAGACTAACTTCCCTTCCAGCCCATCCTCTTTCTCCATATTTCTGAGAATCGGGGGCGGGGGGAGGGGTCTGTAGAGGGCCCAGGGAAGCCTCTTCCCCAAGCAAACCCTGAGGCCATCTATACTGAGCCTTCTTCGTGGATGCTGGCAGACCAACGATCTCGCTGGGTTGATTAGGAAGGAGAGAAGCGGGATGGAATTAAGGAGAAAAACTTCCTAACAGTGAGGACAATTCACATGAACCCACAGGCCTCCGGAAGCGGTGGGCTCTCCACCCCTGGAGCTTTTCAAGGAGAGACTTGGACATCCGTTCGTCTGGAAGGATCTCAAGTCTCCTGCTTGAGGAAGGGGCTGGACTAGAAGACCTCCAAGGTCCCTCTCAACTCTGGTATTCTGTTATAATTCTGTTGTTCCGATTTTGCTTCCTCACCAGGAAAGCCTTTCTCCAATCCAAGTGTAGTTTCTTCGCAGGTCCTGCGGAAGCCTTTGTCGAAAACCACAACAAACCATCACCCGGAGCAACTGCTGAGTCCGGGCTGGGCCGGCTTTGCAAGTTCTCCGTTTTGTTGTTGTGCCTGACAGCGGCCCTTTCGCGGGGGTCCTGGTCGCTCTGTGTCCTCTTTCAGGAAAGCTGGGCTCCCCGGTCCTCTGCCTGGGGGCTCCGATTTGCATGGGCATCGCCTCCCGTGCTGGATCCCAGGGAGACCCCCTAGGAGGGGAGGGAGGGGAGGGGGAGACAGGCGGTCCTTTCCCTTCCCCTTCCCGCCTCTTCCCGGCCTGGATTCTTCCAGCGAGTCAGATCTATGACTAGGCAACGATGCTAGAGACCATCCTGAGTTTTTTGGGGGGGCCACCAGCTCTCCTCCTAGGCCCCCAGCCAGGTCTTCTCTCCCCTGGTCAACCAGGGCTTGGACTTTCCACCTTCTCTTGCCAGCGAGTCACTTAACATCTACAAGGTATAACTTTACTCTCCTCGCTTGGAGCTTTCGGATCTACAGACTAGCTGTGGTTTTCCATATGGGGACACAGAATCAAAGGTCTGGGAGAGAGGTCTGGAGGTCTTCTAGTCCACCCCCCTGGCCGAGGTAGATTCCTTATACCGTCCTGGACCAATGGCTGTCCGATCTTTCCTTAAAAGCCTCCAGCGATGGAGCCCTCACAGCTCCACATCTTCACTGTCAGGAAATCCTTCTTGATTTCCTGCCTGGACCATATCCGGTGTCCTAAGGGCTTTGGAGAATAAGTCATCCAATAAAGGGAAATGTTTGTAGCTCAGGGATGAAATGAGGGGTCCTTGATAACAGATAACAGACAATCAGAGTTGGAAGGGACCTTGTAGGTCCTCTAGTCCAACCCCCCTCTCTGCCCAAGCGGGAGACCCCGCACCATTTCTGACATAATGGCAGTCCAGTCTCTTCTTCAAAGCCTCCAGGGATGAAGCTCCCACAACTTCCGAAGGCAACTCCTGTTCCATGGGTGGATGGTTCTCCCTGTCAGAAAGTTGCCTGAGCTGCGTTGTTTCCTTGAAGATGTCTCGTTACCCAACTAGGTAACATCATCTGTGCTAGTGAGGAGTAGGGTTTTGTTTATGTAACTCCCTTCCTTACCAGCACTGATGATGTTACCTAGTTTGGGTAATGAAACGTCTGCAAGAAAACAACGCAGCTCAGAGTCCCCTCAAAATAATTTGACTCCCTTTTCTTTGGGGCAGCCCCCCCAAATACTGGGACGCTGATATCCTGTCTCCCCTGGTCCTTCTCTTCTCTAGACTAGCCAGGCCCAGTTCCTGCAACCGGTCCTCGCATATCTTAACCTCCAGGCCTTTAATCATCTTAGTTTTCTTTGCACTTTTTTCAAAGTCTCCACATCTTGCATAAGTGCACCAACGTGCCTACCGTCCCTGTCCTATTGTTTCTTTTATTTTTCTTTTATTTTTCTTATATGTACTCATTTCATGTATTCATAACTATGTATACACTTATACTTATTATCTTGTAAACAATTGACAAATAATAAATAAATAAATAAATAATAAATAAATAAAATAAATCTTTTTTGCAATGTGATGACCAGAACTGGGTGCAGAATATTCCAGGTGCGGCCTGAATAAAGCCTTGTAAAGGGGCATTGACACTTCGTGTGATCCTGATTCTATCCCTCTGTTGATGCAGCCTAGGATTGTGGGGGCTTTGGGGGTTGCTGCCACACCTGGCGGGCTCATAGTCAAATGATTGTCCCTCTCACCGTTACCGCTATTGAGCCAGGTTTCACCTAATCTATCTGTACCTCTGCGTTTTGTTTTTCTCACGTAAGTAAAAAAAAACCCTTACTTTTCTCACCACAGGTGCATTTTATTAGATGGGGCCATTGCTTAAGTCTCATCGTATCTTCCCTTCTGAGGTGTCAGCTATGCCCGCCCGCTTGATGTCGTTAATTGCTTCGGTTCCCCTTTCATCCCCTCATCTACATCACTGACGAAGGTGTCGGTGTCAATCTTGCCAACATCTTCGTCGAGAAGAATCTCAAGGGGAGCCTCCAGCTGTCCATCCTTGTTGCCAGTGGAGGCACAGGTGACCGACTTGGAGAAGGCCACTATGCAAACCGGATGTCCTTCTGAACGGTATCTTCAGGCGGGCAAAAATGCCAGGTCCAAGAACCGGCACTGCAGTTTCTTCCCCGTCAGGAAGTCGTGAGCGCTACTTGGTTGAAAGCAAGATTGATCTCCAGGTGGCCTTGAAAGCCACCTGAACACGAGATAGTGGCTTTCTGGTGAGATTTGTTCTCAGAAACGTTCACCGACTTCTGCTGAAGGCCAGGCTGTTTTCCAGATGTTCACCGAGATGGTTATCGTCTGCTTGAAATCTTTTTGAGGTATCAGTGAAAGATCATTCGCTGGTTGATCTTCCCCTTTCTGAAGACCCAAGACAACCTCTGGTCTCCCCCAAACACGGGCAGGGATTGGACTACTTGATGACCTACACCGTCCCTTCCAGTTCGGTTAATCTGTAGTCTGTCCACCAGGACCTTTCAGCGTTCGTAGTAAAAGTCCGGCCAGGCCGTCCGCAGGTTCTACCAGTAGCCTCGGATGCGACGCATCTGGTCCTGGGAATCTAAGCTCATCGCCAAAGGATGCAGAGATTCTCCACCCGTCTTCATTTTCCACCTGAGAAATAAAGCCTTGGGGCTAGAGAAGGGAAGAAACGCACGCCCCCCTCCCATGTTCTGAGTTCTTCCAGGCCTTGGAGGGTTGGAAGATTGCAACCAACACCCGAAGTGTCAGGATGGGGAGGCCTCTGCGGCCGTCCGCAGGTACAACACAATGTCCGTTCCGAAAATAGCCCAGTCGGTGGATTTCTTGTGCCGTCCCCCGTCAGCCCTCACAGGAAGACAAAGGCCCTGCTGGTTCCCTTTCCATTTCGTAGAATGCGGAGAAGGGGAAGTGGTGGGAAACACACACATAAGGCCTTTGAGTTATTGTTGCCTTGTTGACATTTTTTATTTATTCCACTTACGCGGCAACCTGCCTTGGACAAGAGACTCTGGGTGGCTGAGGGCGGTTTTAAAACAGAATTAAAAAGCCAATAAAAAAGAATTGCACTCTTTAAAGAAGAATTAGACGTCCAGTAAAAATATAAAATAAAGAGGAAAATCAGCAGGGGAGATGATAGATAGATAGATAGATAGATAGATAGATAGATAGATAGATAGATAGATAGATAGATAGATAGATAGACAGACAGACAGACAGACAAGATAGATAGATAGATAGATAGATAGATAGATAGATAGATAGATAGA
>NW_020769745.1:53722-74153 GCF_900518735.1 Pseudonaja textilis | reverse complement strand
GGCCTGAGCCAGGCGTTCCCAGAATGCCCCTCTGCAGGGAGCCCGGCCTGCGCAGGGCAGCTGCCCCTGTGCCCCAGCCGCCTGCCAGGGGAGCCCTATAAGCTGAAGGGGCTGCAGGGGGGGAGTCTTTGGGGGCTCACCTGGGAGACCTGCCGTGTTTGGGGTCTGCAGGTAGGATGTGGGGGGCTTGTCCCGATGGGGGAGACACCCCCCCATCTCTCTCACACACCTACACCCGCACTACTGCCTGGCCATGGGTCCTTTGACTCCTGCCTATGGCAATTCTAGGGCTCGAACAGCGTGGCAACGTAGTAGAATATGCTTAGGGTATATATAGAATAGGATAGAGAATAGAATAAAGAATATAGAATAGATTAGAAGAGAATTGAAAATAGAATAGAGTCGAATAACAATAGAAATAGAACAGAACAGAAAAACTGAATACTTGATTGGCCAAGCGTCATTGGACACACAAGGAACTTGTCTTGGTGCAAATACTCTCAGTGTGCATAAAAGAAAAGATAACTTCGTCAAGAATCATAAGGTACAAAATGATAGTCATAGGGTACAAATAAGCAATCAAATCAGATAGATAAGATAAGAAAGAAAGAAAGAATATAATTCTTTGTTGGCCAAGTGTCATTGGACTCACAATGAATTTGTCTTGGTGCAAATGCTCTCAGTGTACATAAAAGAAAAAATACATTTGCCAAGAGTCAAGAATCATAAGGTGCAACACTTAATAATAGTCATAGAGTACAATAGCCGTGAAATCATACTAGGAAACAGTCAATATAAATCGTAAGGATACAGGCAACAAAGTTACAGTCATACAGTCACAAGTGGGAGGGGATGTGTGATAAGGAGTGTTGAGAAGATTAACAGTAATAGTAGTGTACACTTTGTAAATAGTTGAACAGTGTTGAGGGAAATATTTGTTTAGCAGAGTGATGGCTTTCAGGGGAAAAACTGTCCTTGTGTCTAGTTGTTCTGGTGTGCAGTGCTCTATAGCGTCATTTTGAGGGAAGGAGTTGAAACAGTTTATGTCCAGGATGTGAGGGGTCTGTAGATATTTTCACAGCCCTCTTTTTGACTCCTGCAGTATATACAGGTCCTCCATGGAAGGCAGGTTGGTAGCCATTATTTTATCTTGGTTTCATCCCAGTTTAATGCTTTACCTCGTGTGTTGCCTTGCCAACGTGGTTTAATATGCGCGCCTTGTTGAAACCTACAATTGGGCTTGGACGTATGCAGGCCGTCCTTGAACTTACGACCACAACGGAATTCAAGATTTCTGTAGTTGGCCGAGACCTTAAGTGAGTTTTGCCCCATTTTACAACCCTTTCTGGTCCCAGTTGTTTAAGTTAATCACTGCAGTTTTTTTTTTTTTAATTGGTAACACAGGTGATATTAAGTGGCTTCCCCCAATGGGCTTTCTGGATTGGAGGGGATAAACCCCATCAAATAGAATCTTTGTAGTTGACGGTTGGGGTGAGTGGTTCTGGGTGCTGGCTGATGTTGGTTTTTTTGGTAGACATTTCATCCCCCGACTAGATAGATAGATAGATAGATAGATAGATAGATAGATAGATAGATAGAAAGAAAAAAAGAGAGAGAGAGAGAGAGAGAAAGAAAGAAAGAAAGGGAAAGGAAAGGAAGGAAGGAAGGAAGGAAGGAAAAAGAAAGAAAGAAAGAAAGAAAGAAAGAAAGAAAGAAAGAAAGAAAGAAAGAAAGAATACTTTATTGGCCAAGTGTGATTGGCCACACAAGGAATTTGTCTTGGTGCAAATGCTCTCAGTGTACATAAAAGAAAAGATACAACACTTAATAATAGTCATAGGGTACCATCGACAATCAAATCATACTAGGAAACAGTCAATATAAAACATAAGGATACAAGCGACAGTTACAGTCCTACAATCACATGTGGAAGGATGGGTGATAAGGAGTGATGAGAAGATTAACAGTAATAGTAGTGCAGACTTAGTAGATAGTTGGACAGTATTGAGGGAATTATTTATTTAGCAGAGCGATGGCTTTCGGGGAAAAACTCCCCTTGTGTCCAGTTGTTCTGGTGTGCAGGGCTCTATAGCATCATTTTGAGGGAAGGAGTTGAAACAGTTTATATGTCCGGGATGCGAGCGGTCCGTAAATATTTTCACAGCCCTCTTTTTGACTCATGCAGCATACAGGTCCTCGATGGAAGGCAGGCGGGTAGTAATTGTTTTTTTCTGCAGTCCTAATTCTCCTCTGAAGTCTGTGTCTCTCCTGTTGGGTTGCAGAACCAAACCAGACAGTTATAGAGGTACAGATGACGGACTCAATAATTCCTCTGTAGAACTGGATCAGCAGCTCCTTTTGGGCAGTTTGAGCTTCCTAAGTTGATGCAGAAAGAACGTTCTAGGGAATGTCATTGGGGCTAGGAAGAAATGGGATTTGCTCCCAGTGTATATTTACGACCAGGGGAGACATGATAGCGGTCTTCCAATATTTGAGGGGCTGCCACAGAGAAGAAGAGGGGGGTCACGCTATTTCCCAAGGCATCTGAAGGCCAGATAAGGAATAATGGATGGAAATTGAACAAGGAGAGATTCAACCTGGAAATAAGGAGGAACTTTCTGACAGTGAGAACGATCAGCCAATGGAACAGAAGTTGCCCTCGGAAGTTGTGGGAGCTTCATCCCTTGAGACCTTCAAAAAGAGACTGGACTGCCATTTGTCAGAAACGGTGTAGGGTCTCCTGCTTGGGCGGGGGGTTGGACTAGATGACCGACAAGGTCCCTTCCAACTCTGATTCTCTGTATATTGGTGATTCCTTTGGTTGGGCTAAACGTCCGTGGAGATCCTCAGTCATCCTGATCATGGCTGTCCCAAAGGTTCGTTTTTTTCAAAAGGCAACTGGACTTTCAAAGGTCTGGAGACCAAAAAAACACAGGAAGAAGAACGGCTGTAGACTCTGGATCTGGCCAGTCTAGAGAAAAGAAGAATTAAGGGGGAGACATGACAGCAGTCTTCCAATGTTTGAGGGGCTGCTCCAGAGAGGAGGAAAGGTTCAACCTATTTTCCAAAACACCAGGAGAAGAAATACCGGATGGAAGCTTTATCAGGAAGAGAACCCATACGGAACTAAGGGGGAATTTCATGACAGTACGAACAATGAACCAGTGGAACTCCTTGCCACCAGAGGCTTGTGGGGGCTCCATCGCTGGAAGTGTTTAAGAAGAGACTGGACACCAATCTTGTCAGAAATGGTTTAGGGCCGTGACGGCGAACCTATGGGACGCGTGCCACAGGTGGCACGCGGAGCCGTTTGTGCCGGCGAGTGAGCCGCAGGCAAACTTAACCTCCCTGCGCATGTGCAGCGCCTCACTGCTGATTTTTCTTTTCTTTTTTTAAATAGATTTTATTGAATTTACAGTTTAAAAACACATCAACGGTACATTTACAAAATAGAAGGAAAACGGCTGGGCGGGAAAGAAAGAAAACACCCGGCCTAACACACCGGATAAGGGCCAGTTGGGGGGAAGAGAAAAGATATAGAGGTGTTGTGGCTCCGGGCTTGGATTCAGCTCCTGTGACTGATATGAGTTCAAGTGAGGAGGTCATGGCAGAAAAATATGAGCCAGCATGGCTCAGTGATTGGACTGATAACCAGGATGAGGAGATGGACGTGACAAAGGACGACAGACCTGATGTATTAGAATTGTCAGGACCTTTGACCTCCTCTGGTTCCTTATCTGATCAACAACCGGGAATGGCTGACAGGGAAGTTTTGAGAGAGTCTTCTAGTGGAGATGAGAACTTGGAAAATTTGTGGTTAAATGTAAAAAACAGAAGACGGTTGAGAAGGCAAAATCAGCTGGAGAGCGAGTCAGTAAATTAGCACGTTGCCTCAATGAGTATAAAAGGACACAGCTGGGCTGGTACATTTTGCCAGGAACAAAGTGACTATTTGAGTGAGGATGTTACAGCAAGAAGCTCTGAGACTGGAGATTTATTGCCAGGACTGGTTTGCAGGGCAGAGTAAAGATTTATGCTGTGGATTGAGATTCCTGCCAGCCGTTATCTTGTAAGACTTCTTTCCGTTTGATTTAATTGTGAAGGCTGCTTTCTGTTTTGTTCGTTTGAATTTTGAAGGGGAGTCATAACATAGAGGGAGAGGGGGAAAGGGAAGAGGAGGGAGAATAAGGTAGAAAGTCCAATTAAAAACGAACGATATCTTTTTGTGACAGTCTGTAAGGATCATTTATCTTCGTCACATCCAATCTACTCCTCTTTTCCATTATGTTTAAGTTACTCTATATCACTTACATAATTTGTCTCTGTGTAAGCCAATTATACCATGAGTCCCAGTTGTTGTAAAATGTTGAGGACTCTTTGTTTTTTTAACGCTATCGTTAGTTTATCCATTTCAGCGCACTCACAAGTTTTCTGAAGAACCATTTGCTCTGAAGGTGTATGAGGTGATTTCCAACACTGAGCAAACGCTAATCTAGCCGCAGTTAGAATATGGATTATTACATATTTTGTCTTGGGTTTGAGGCCCCTTTCTGGCCTCCCAAAGTCTCGAGGAAGAAGGCTTCTGCAGGCTCTGCAGGCCGAAAACTAGCCCGTTTCGTCACTTCCGGTTTTTCTGGAAATACCAGCAGTGATGAAACGGGCCTAGTTTTCGGCCTACGAAGCCTGCCGAAGCCTTCCTCAAACCTTCAGGGAGTTGCCAAGGTTGGAGAGCCCAGGTCTATTCTACTCTAAAAGTTCCTTGAGGGAGGAGCGAAAGCACAGAGATCACTCTCTCCTTCTGCCCCCCCCCTGCACTACGGGGTCCATCCTTCCCTGCTGAATGGAACCGTCCCTGTCTGACCTTGTTGGCAAGCCCTCTGGAGCGGCCCCTGGGCCCTGCTCTCAGGCCTGGAGCCGTGAGGGAAGGCCTTGCTGGAAGGGTGGCAAGGCCCTTCCCATCAGGACAGGACTGCTTGACGTACCCCACCGCCTCCCCCCCAAAACCAGGGGCTTAACAGGGTCCTTTGTTGTGTGTGTCCCCGCAGGGCCAGAGCGATGAGGCGCTGCCCCTCCACCTGGGGGAGCTGGACCTGACCTCCGAAGAGTTCATCCTGGATGAAGTGGACAGTAAGCTGGGCATACATTTTGTGTGTGTGTGTGTGTGTATGTGTGTCCTCTCACAACCCACCCCTGCAGCTTCTCTACAGCTGGGACTGTGACCGGGGGGAGGGCGGGCTGATGTTTTATCAAGGAAAACTTCTCCCCCCTCCCCAAAATGTAGAGTAAAAAGAGAGATTCCCACCCTCTTATGGCAGAGGTCTCCAACCTTGGCCAACACTTGTGGACTTCAACTCCCAGAATTCCCCCAGCTGGCACGTCCGGCTGAGGAATTCTGGAAATGGAAGCCCTCCAGTGGACTGGCTGAGGAATTCTGGGAGTTGAAGTCCACAAGTCTTAAACCGTGGCCACGGTTGGAGACCCCTGCTCCGTAATCACCTGACGGAGAGGGTGGAAAACTCAGGTGCCCAGGAGAAGCCACAAGCAGGTTGCGTCCATCGTAGCGTCTTTGTCATCACACACACACACACACACACACACACACACACACACCCTAGGGGAAAGGCGTACAGAAAGTATCTATTCCCAGTTTTCCCAGGAAGGTTCTGCTGCTGGGAAGAGCCGTTCCCAGTCTCCCAGTAGGAGCTGCTGGGTCTCAACAGCCCCCCCCCCCGCTCCCCCCGTTTGACAAGAGGACATTCTTACTGGTGCAGCTGAGGGTGGGGGAGTGCTCTAGTCCCAAGGAAGCACCTCGGGAGCGAAGCCTGTTTGCTCCAGGCCTAATATTTCTTCCACCTCCCCTCTCTCTTTCAGTTCACATCCAAGCCAACCTGGAGGATGCCCTGGTGCAGGAGGCCCTGAAGACGGTACGGAAGGCCGGGGTGGGGAGAATGGGATGGAGGGGAGGGGGATCCCTTCACTCACTCACTCCCCCCCCCTTTTTCTCTCTCTGCCTTGGCAGGGGGTGGATCTCCGCCAGTACTCCAAGCAGGTGGAACAGGAGCTACAGCAGATCGAAAACGCCTCCATCAAGGACTGTATCCTCCGCCTGCTCGGGGGGGGGAAAGGCTGATTCCTGGGGGGGGGGGCTTTGTTCCCCCCCTCCTCCTAGTACCAGGAGGAACCCCCCCTCACCCCTTTTAGCCCACTGTTGTCCTTAACGGGCACCCTAGATATTAAGGAGAGCAAGAACATTGCCTCATTGCATACCCAGATCACGGCCTGCGATGCTGTGCTGGAGGTGAGCGCTGCACCTCTTCGGAGGGAGGGACTGGGCTTCCCTGGTTTGGGGAGGGAGGGAAGGACTGGGCGATTAGACCAGGGGTGTCAAAACTCAAGCTCTAAGCACCCCGCAAGCTGGACAAAGTGTTAGGGATACACCCTAGCAGAATCTGCACGGCAGTCAGTCAGGCAGGCAGGCAAAATATGTGAGATAAACGTTTTTTGGTAGCTTACACTCAGTAAAACAGATACACCGTGCTAGTTAAATAGTTTTATTCCAGTAATAGTTTTAGCATAGTCCAAACAGTCCATATATCGTTCGCTAATTCAGTCCGTCCGGGGATTATACAGTCGCAAAGTCCAGTGTCGAAAAAGAGAGGTCAGTAAACTTACAAGTATCAGTCCAATAATATATCTCCTCGCAGTAGAGATGTGAAGTCAAACCTCCTTTCTTCCTTCGACGTTCAAAAACTCGGCAGTAGGGAAAACACGCAGTTAGCAAAACATCAATCCAGCAAACCAGCAATCGTCAGGAATCGTCAGCAATCCAGCAGGTTCTCTTGCTCCCTCTTATGGCGGTTTCACAACCGCACCCAAAATTACATGCTTTACAGTTTAAAGTTTACAGTTTACACACACTTAAAACTTACTATCATAGTTTATATATATTATTTTACCCAAACTACGTTAGGTAACCTTGTTATTCCTAACCTACAGCCTGCGGGGTGCTTCGATCTGGCCTGCAGGCCCGCCCTGGAAACAGTGAAGGTGTCGACTATGCCTGTTTTAGTAGTTGCCATAAAAAAAATGGGAAGGCGGGGAAGGAAGGAAATCTGGAAGAGCCATTTGAAATTGAAAGTATATTCCAACTCTTGATCTTTCAAAGATTGTAACTCCAATACCAGAGCTTTTGCCTGAAAGTACATTCCACACTTAACTTTACAAAGATTGTAACTAAGCTACCGAATCTTCTGCCGGGGAAAATCCTTAGTTGGAGAATGTGATTGATGACACACCCAGCCCATGAAGGTTCTTGGTTGGGGAATCTGGTTTATGAGACACCCAGGGAGGAGGAGGGGGAGAAACAGGGTCACAGGGGACTTTGAATGAGGTAGGCCAGAGTTGGCTCCATACAGGGCAGAGCCAGTATGTCTCCTCTTTAACAAATCCTTCAAAGTTGGTTGAAGTTTGGCTCAAGTATCATGATTTAATTAGAGTGATTGCTGGAATCCTGGCAGAAGGACCAGCCTGCGATGTCTGACGACCCAAAGGGGCGTGGCACAAAAGCCAAAAGTCACAAAAAGTAGGTAGTGTCCTTTTAATTCCTCCAACTTGGCCTCCAATGTCCAGTTATCATCGGCTGGAGAAAAAAAAACTCTCCCAAGAACAGTTTTTAAAGGGAAGAAATTCCTTCCAAACTCAAATTATGTCTAAATGATAAATAAAAAGCAACACGATCCACGCTTCAGCAATTAATGAGACGAGGCAGGATAAGGAATTGCAGACTTTTAAAAGATAACGAAACACACCCCGTTGGGAGGACGCCAGAACCCAAATAAGACTTGACAAACCAAAATAATGCACGCTTTGCTTCCAGCAAGGTGCTGTCCGCAAACACTCACTTTATCCTGTTTTCCCAATTGCAGCTAATCAAGGGGATTAGGGCCTTTTCCTCCCCCGTAAGCCATGTTGCTCCCTTCTCCGTTCCTCCCTGCATGCCCTGGGATGAAGAGGGAGTGGGCCTGGGTCTTCCTCTGAATGTCCAGCCAGACGTGCCCTTCCTCAGTTTCCTCCCCAGCCACTACAGCCAAACTCCCACCCCTTGTCAGCTGCTCAGCCTCCAACAGGGGCATGACACGGTGCCTCTGCCAGCGAAAAGTCCTGGCGGGCCACACGCAGTGGCCCTGAGATCCATTTTTTCCTGGCAGAGGGCTTCAGGAGGCTAGCATGGCTGAAAACGGAGCCTCGATGTGTGACATTGAGTTGGTCATGCCTACCCTGGCCACGCCCACCCCGAGGTGAAACACAACCCTGATCTGGTCCTCAATGACATCGAATTTGACACCCCTGCATTAGAGGGTCAGTGCACTAACCCAAGGCTCCCCCCAAAGTCCCCGGCTGCAGTTATATCAGGTCAAGGTGGCTTGACTCCCAGGTGCCCTTCACACAGGACACCAACCCTATTTAGCCAATAAAGGAGAGAGGGAGGGAGGGAGGGAGTGGGAAAAAGAAAGAGAAGAGGGAAGGAATAGAGTAGAATAGAATTCTTTATTGGCCAAGTGTCATTGGACACACAAGGAATTTGTCTTGATGCAGAAGGGATGGTTTGGAACAGCTTGATCCCAGACATTGTGGGCACTCCAACCCCGGTGGAGGATTTTAAGAAGAGATGTGGACATCCTTTTGTCTGGAATGGGATCAGGTCTCCCGCTCAAGCAGGGGGTTGGACTAGAAGACCTTGAAGGACCCTTCCAGCTCTCATATTCTGCCTGCCTGCCCTCCCTTCCTCCTTTCCTTCCTCCCTCCCTCCCCCCTTTCCCTCTCTTTTTTCCTTCCTCCCTCCTTTCCTTCCTTCCTCCCTCCCTCTTTCCTCTCTCCCTCCCTCCTTCCTTCCTCCCTCCCTCCCTCTTTCCTCCCTCCCTCCTTCTTTCCTTCCTTCCTTCCTCCCTCTTTCCTCTCTCACTCCCTCCTCCTCTCCTTCCTCCTTCCTTCTTTCCTTCCTCCCTCCCTCTTTCCTCCCTCCCTCCTTCTTTCCTTCCTTCTTTCCTTCCTCCCTCCCTCCCTCTTTCCTCTCTCCCTCTCTCCTTCTTTCCTCCCTCCCTCCTTTCCTTCCTTCCTCCCTCCCTCTGTTTTTCCTCTCTCCCTCCTTCTTTCCTTCCTTCCTCCTCTTTTCCTTCCTCCCTCCCTCTTTCCTCCTTCCTTCCTTCCTTTCTTCCTCACTCACTGGAGTTTTTTTTTTTAAGAAGTCTGTCCTGCTCTGTGAACAAAGTCCCCAAGTAGCCTGGCAGGATCGGGGTTCTAAGGCCGGCATCCCCCTCTTCAGCAATGGCCCCCTTGTGGGGCTTCTCCTGGGGGGTCCTGAGGGAGCAAGGAGTGGGGGGCTTCTGGGTGGATGCCTCCTTCCCCTTTGGGGAGAAGGCAGGTAGGCCGCTGTGACCTGACGTTGGATAGCACCCTTTGTCTGAAGTGGTGTAGGGTTTCCTGCCTAAGCTGGGGGTTAAGCTGGACTAGAAGACCTCCAAGGTCCCTTCCAACTCTATGATTCTATGATCTAAAGGGGCTCCCATGTGCATATCTGGCCCCGTTCCCTGCACCCCCCCCCCCCAGAATGCTGGTTCTTGGAGGGCAGAGTAACGGGGATCTCTCCTTTTGTCTTCCCCGCAGCGCATGGAGGCCATGCTGAGCTCCTTCCAGTCCGACCTGAGCAGCATCAGCTGTGAGATCCAGACACTGCAGGAGCAGTCGGTCGCCATGAACATCCGGCTGCGCAACCGCCAGGCCGTCCGCGGCCGCCTCTCCCAGCTGGTGGATGAACTGATGGTGCCCAACGTCATGATCAGGTGCGGCCGGGTGGAGGAGAGGCCGGTCATCCTGGCGGGGGGAGGGGGGGGGGGTCTGGCAGAGAAGGGAGGGGGGGGCCCATAAGGGGAGCGGAGAGGATGCCCGGCTGACGTGCCTCCCCATCGCCAGCACCATCCTGGAGACGCCGGTGACTGACCAGGCCTTCCTGGAGCAGCTGAATGAGCTAAACAACAAGATCAACGCCGTCAAAGAGCAGGCCTTCCGCGAGACCATGGCCTGCACGGACGTGGCCGACATCCTGGACAAGCTGAAGGCCAAGGTGAGAAGCCAGGATCCTGGCCAGGGCCACGAGGGAATCTAAGGGCCAGAGCGGTGGAGCTCAGGTGCCGGATTCCCCTGCCCCCCCTCCCCCCCTTTGGTAGCACCGCAGGGCAACGGGCCCTTCGACTGTGCAAGGGTCACTCCTGCAGGATAGCAATAGCCCTTAGACTGATATCCCACTGTCGTGCCCCTGTCAGAATCTGACTCAGAGGAGGAAGCCGAACAGCTGACAGGGAGTGAAGGTGTGGCTCCATTGTGGAGGAAACTGGGGAAGGGCAAAGGTTGGCTGGGCAGAGCGGGGAAGAGGTAGAAAAAGGGAGAGGGAATTCGGAGGAAGACTCCGGCCCACCTCCTCTTCATTCGAGGGCAAGCAGGCAGGAATGGAGAAGGGAGCAAAATGGGTCGCATGGCTTACGGGGGAGGCAAGGGCCCTGATTCCCTCCATTAGCTGCAGCTGGGAAGACAGTGTATAAAAAAGGGAAACTGCACGCAGCAAGCTGTTAGGAGCCAACGTGACTTTATTCTGTGCTGTCGTGGCTTATCTGTGTTCCTGGTGGAAAAAAAAATCCCGCATGTCTTCCCCAAAGAGGATTTTTCCCAGAGGCAACCAGACTTGGTTTTTTTCTGTTGAAGACGTTTCGCTTCTCATCCCAAGAAGCTTCTTCCACTCCGACCGGATGGTGGGGAATGGAAGGATTGATACTCCTTGCAGACTGCTTGGTCTTTTGCATCCTTTTAGAGAGTCGTTGAGACCACTTGGAGGTGACCCGGAGGACACAGAGAAACCTCCAAGTGGCCTCAACGACCCTCTAAAAAGGACGCAAATGACCAGCTGTCTGCAAGGAGTTATCAATCCTTCCATTCCCCACCATCCGGTCTGAGCTGAAGAAGCTTCTTGGATGAGGAGTGAAATATCTTCAGAAAAAAACAACAACAATGTCCAGTTGCCTCCTGAAAAAGCTCCTTGGAGTAACTATGATCTGGAGGACTAAGAATCTCCGTAGATTCTGCATGTCTGAATGCCCTTCCTCTACCCTTCCTCTATCTTTGTGAGAACCAGGGAGGGTTACGTCTGAAGGGCTTTCTCAGGTTACTTTTCTCGCCCAGACTCAGGTTTCCTTTACCTGTTGTCTCAGTTTTGACTCTTCCTTCCACCCCTCAAGGTTGCCCCATCCTCCCCTTAGAGCAGGGGGTCCCACCGATGTGTTCATGCATCACTTTTCCGGCCTTGGCTGCAAAGCTCTGGCTGCAGCATTGCCAGAGGAGTTGGCAGGTGGGGGCAGACTTGGGGGCCCCTGGTGCCCAGGCTTGGGCTAGAAGTGCCACGTGGTTGGTTCTCCTTCCTCCCCCAGGCGGTGGCCAAGATCCGAGAGTTCATCCTGCAGAAAGTCGTCTCCTTCCGCAAACCCATGACCAACTACCAGATCCCCCAGAATGCCCTGCTCAAGTACAGGTAGGAGGTGCGGCCAGGCGGCTGCGAGGTCTCCCGGCATGTCCCAGGGCTCCTGGGGAGCAGCCTGAAGGGTCTCCCGTAATGCTTTGCGCGTGATCCCAACCCACTCCGTTGGGGGACCAAGGAGCCCCGGGCAGACGTTCGTGCTAGGTTTAGGGACAGCAAAATTGGGATGGCCCCCTCCCCTTTTGATGGGGTGGGGGAACAAGTGAAGTTCATCTTCTTTTTGGGGGGTGGGGTGTCAGGTTTTTCTACCAGTTCCTGCTGGGCCATGAGAGGGTCATCGCCAAGGAGGTGCGGGACGACTACGTGGACACCATGAGTAAGATCTACCTCAGCTACTTCAAGTCCTACACCAACCGCCTGATGAAGCTCCAGGTGAGCTCCCTGGGCGGGGGGGGGGCTGGTCTCCTCCTTCCCCCGCTCCGGATGCGGGGGGCCCCTCCCCCTCCAGCTCCATGGTCCGCTGTGCCAAATGTGGGCCCCGTTTTCTGTCTCCCGAACCTGCAGTACGAGGAGGTGGCTGAGAAGGATGACCTGATGGGGGTGGAAGACACCGGCAAGAAGGATATCCTTCCCGAAGGGGCTGGACCAACAAGTGAGGGAGGTTTGCGGGCCGCTTGGCTGTGTCCCCACCCCTCCCACTCCATCTGCCCCCCCCCTCCTGGTTCATGTTTGGGGTTGGGGGGAAGGGGAGGAAGGGTCCTGACCTGGGCACGGACAGCACTTATGCCACCCGGCTGCCCTTGACTCCGGCCACCTACACGCTTCTTCTCTAAGCCGTCCCTCCGCAGCCGGAACACCATCTTCACCTTGGGGAACCGGGGGAATGTGATCAGCAGCGCTGAGCTGGAAGGGCCTATCATCGTCCCCCACTCGGCGCAGAAGAGCGATGTCCGAGTAAGTCTGGCCATGCCCCGCTCCCTGGGAAAGGCGGGTTGTGGGGGGGGCAGCGGCCGGAGGGCTTGGCGGGTTAAGATGGGAGTGTCAGGATTCCAGCGATCGCCCTAATGAAATCAGGAGCCTCGAGCCAAACTTCAAAACACTTCAAAGAATTTATTAGGAGCGACATACTGGCATGACCTGTATGGAGCCAACTCTGGCATATATAATTTACGGTCGCCTGTGACGCTGTTCCCCCCCCCCCACCTGGGTGTGTCATAAATCAGATTCTCCAATTAAGCACTTCACAGCCTGGGTGTGTCGTCAATCACGTTCTCCAATTAAGGAATTTCCCTCCGGTAACTTAAGCTACAATCTTTTTGAGTTAAGGTTGGAATGTGCTCCTGAATTCATTTGCCATATGCTCCTCCAGGTTCCCGCCCCCCGTCCTCTTTCTTATGGCAAGTTGGAAACAGGCACGGAAATGTTTTACCGGGAGGCTCCTAGGAGAGCCCAAAGCATTTGCTAAGTGTGCCCCCCCCTTGCTCCCCGCCCCCCGGTCAGTGACAGTGGCTCACTTCCCAGAATGCAATAGGGCCGCCTTCCGGCTTTGTGGGGATGGTTCCACGCAAGGGGCGGGTGAATGCATAAGCACATGCAGCTGCCCTTGGCTTCCGCGGCCTGGTTCCTTCTACGGTTGTACGTAGAAGAATCCAGATCGGCAAGTTTTCGGCTCATAAGTCGAACCTGGCTGGGAACGAGGGTAGTTGTAATCCAAAGCGGGGGGTCTCCAACCTTGGCAACCTTTTAAGACCTGTACATTTCAACGGCCAGAATTCCCCGTGGGCCAAAGTTGGAGACCCCTGGTCCAGAGCACGGGAGCACCTGGCTGGGAGGTCCTTCCATTTGGGGTTTGCTTGGTTTTTGTGGGGGAGGGAGGTGGTGGGAGCCGGGGAGGGTTAGTGGGGGGAGGGTCCTGAAGACCCTGCCCCTTTGGCCCTGACAGTGTTGCCTTCCCCTCCCCTTCCCCTGCACAGTATCCCTTTGAGTCTCTCTTCCGGAGCCAGCACTATGCCCTGCTGGACAACAGCTGCCGCGAGTACCTCTTCCTCTGCGACTTCTTCCTGGTGGCCGGCAGCCCCGCCCTGGACCTCTTCAACGCCGTCATGGGCAAGACCCTCGCCATGTTCCTCGTGAGCATCTGCGGCTGCGGCGGGTGGGGCGGGGCGGGGGTGGGTTAGACCAGGGGGAAATCGAAGCTCTTTAATAAAATTTAACGAGCGGGAGGAGTGGGCACAGGATAGCAGGATTCCGGTATTTGAGGGGCTGCCCCAAAGAGGAAAGGGGTCCACCTATTTTCCGTGCACCTGAAGGCGGGATGTGAAGCAATGGGTGGGAACTAACCAAGGAGAGAAACAACGTGGAACTAAGGAGAAACTTCCTAGCAGAGAGGACAATTAAACCAGTGGAACTGCTTGCCACCGGAAGTTGTGGCTGCTCCGTCCCTGGAGGTTTTTAAGAAGAGATTGGACGGTCATTGGTCTGGAATGGTATCGGGTCTCCCGGTTGAGCAGGGGGTTAGACTGGAACTGTGACGACGAACCTACAGCACGCATGCCGGAAGTGGCACACTGAGCCATCTCTGCGGGCAAGCAAGCTGTCGCCGCAGCTCAGTATCACTTTCCATGTGCGCACATGCCTCCCACCAGTCAGCTGGGTTTTCGGGTATCTGCATGAGGGGCAGGATGCACGTGGGAGACGCGTACACGGGGGGGCACGCAGGGGAGCACGGTGGGGTTGCGCGTGCATTGCATTATGGGCAACGGTGGGATTCAAATACGTGAACAACCGGTTCTTTTCGCTAATGATTTCTTTTAACAACCAGTTCACCAAACTGCTCAGAAAGTTAACAACTGGTTCACCTGAACCAGTGCGAACCGGCTAAATCCCATTGACAGCTGAATTTTAAAGCTGACTGTAAATGTTAAGGCATCCAGAAAGTATCCATGATATCAATTACTCCAAGACATTTTTTTCTCCCAATTGATTTATTTAGAAACAGATCTGGTATGTCTAAGGCAATTTCCCAAAGTGAAATTATTTTTTTAAAAAAAAATTTTTTTATTGATTTTAACAACAAACAAAACCACATAAACTATACAACATAACACATAAAAACATCATCCTCCTTCATAAATTTACAAACAGAGTATCGGTTGGTTTACCACTTTTTTTTGTGCATCCGTTTCCTAGATGCCATTATAGTTATATTACATAATAACTCATATTATCAATCAACAATTGTATAACCTAGTATCATTACTGAAAAATCATTTAACTATAATTTTGTTAATCCATACTTTAACAAGACAACTATAATTTACTTAATTTATTTTACAACAAATCATAAGATCATACCAAATCTATCTTAATAAAGTTTTATAAAAATAATATCAAAGAAAAAAAAGTATATATTCATTATATCCTAAATTTCTAAATATTCTATTATTATGTTTTATTATCTAACCATTGATAAAAAAAAGATCCCAAACTTCATAAAATTGTTTATCTTCTTGTTCTCTAATTTCAAATTATTTTGGGGCGTTACACAGAATCCACCTTCTCTCCTCCCACTTCGACACTTCACAAATCACGAGAACCAATGAACTGCAACTGGAATTTCTTAATAGAACATACAGAATAACCTTGAATTTTTCAACTCCTCCAACCCCCTTCCAATAAAATGTGGCAGCTAAATTTTTAAGCTGACAGGTGTCCCCCCTTAAAAACTCCTCCTCCTCAAAAGAAAAATAAATCCAGATAGAGGGGTTAACACATTGTCCCCCTTTTCCCCTTCCACGATTATGGGTGCAGGCACGCATGTGCAACCGTACACCTTTGGCGCGCGATGACAAAAAGGTTAGCCGTCACTGGACTAGAAGACCCCCGAGGTCCCTTCCTACTCTTATTATTTTTTTAGACTTCTCATTTTTTGTTGACGCGGAGCTCAAAAAGAATCGAAATTTCAGGCATGAGCTGGAGACACCCCTTATCCACCTCTTTCCAGATCTTCCAGCCATGGGATCTTAACGCCTGGCCCCAGAAGTCATAGAACGCTTTGGGAGGGGTGGGGTCCGAGAGACGAGGGAGGGTCCTTCCCATGTATCTCATCTCTCATCCCCCTCCCCTTTCCTCCCTCCCTCCCCGCAGAAGCACATGGATGCCTACGTGAGCGACTGCTACGACAGCATTGCCGTCTTCCTCTGCATCCACATCGTCCTTCGCTTCAAGGCTCTCGTGGCCAAGCGCAACGTCCCGGCTATCGACAAGTGAGCCCCCTTTTGCTCCCCCCCACCCCTCTCCCCATCTGTCCCTCCCTCTTGGCCAACTGGGTCAGTTGGGGGAGGTCTTCTGTCTGGGTGACACTCCCCCGTCTGCAGTGGTGGGATTTGTCAGCCTTCGAAGACTCCTTTCTTTTGCTATCTTTTTTGGCTGTCGTAGTAAACGGGGGGGTGGGGTGAATCAATTGGGCTTTGTCGGGTGGGAAGCGTGCTGGAGGCTTTAGAGAATGAACTGGAAAACCTGGAGAAAACTTTCTTGTTTTCTTGCTTACTTGCTTACTGCGCAGCCGCAGCATCCTCTCTTACCAGGCCAAGTTCAACGTCCAGATGTCTGCATCGCCACCTGAAGAGGCCCCACAGGACATGAGGCACATCTTCGATATTGGATGGGCCGCTTGAACTAGGGTGGGCGGGAACGTTGCCACCACTTCGTATATGTGATTTCCACGTGTAAATCCTCCGGTCTAGAATCCTTTTGACGCTACCGCTTGGATTTCCAGCCAAAGCTCCTTTTCTCTCTTAACAGTGGAGTCTCGCGGTGCCTTTCTTGGATTTTGAATGGAGCCTCACCTGTGACGTTACTCAAAATCCAAGAAAAGAGACCCTTAGATTCCATTGGTACGGAGAAAAGGAACTGGGAATCCAGTGGGAGCATCGAAAGGATTCTGGATCTGGGGATTTACGCGCAAAAAAAAAACACATCTAAAGCGATGGCAACGTTCCCACCCACAATAGCGAGGGACCGGATTCTAAATTTTGTACTACCGGTTCTGTGGGCGTGGCGTGGCTTGGTGGGTGTGACAGGAAGGATACTGCAAAATCCCCCTCTAACCTGCTTTCCAGCTCCGTTGTAAGCGTTGGACTTTTTTCCCCTTCAACTGAAACGAATGAACTGTGGAAAACCAGGCGTTTCAAAAGGAATCCTTTACTGAACGGGATTTTATCCCAACACTGGTCAAAGCAAGAGTCTTAAGATATCCACAGGCCTACAGTCATAGATAAAGGGTGTTAGAATCCCCTCCCCTTATTCAGGTGTGGATTTAGTCGAACAAAGAACCAAGATGTTAATTTCCCCCGTTCCCCTTCCCTGGGAACGTATCTTAGCAGAGTTCCCAGGATCGTCTTCCAGAGCTGGAATTTTTATAGTCCCTTCTCATCTTGTTATCTCTTCAAGAGGTGACAAGTTTCTGGACATCTGGCTCCAATCCTCCAGTTGTATATCGCATGCAAGTTATACAGAATCAATGTAGGGTTTAATATATTCAGGTTACATCAAAAAGGGTTTACTTGTACCGACTCTCCCCCCGCTGCTTCTTCCCTTGAAGAATGGCAGATACACGGATCACCTCTGCAGGGCAACCAAAGAAGACCCAGCTGATCAGCTGGGACTCGATAGGAGGCAGAGAATAGATGGGGTTGGCGGGGCCAGTCAAGAGGCGGCATTGGCTGCGTATCTGAACTCCTCAAAAATTTCCGTTACCGATCCGAACCGGCTGAATCCCACCTCTGACCCATATCCCCTTTCAAGGTACTGGGACACATTGCTGGAGCTGCTCTGGCCGCGATTTGAGTACATCCTGGAGCTGAACATCCACAGCATCCAGAGCACGGACCCCCAGAAGCTGGGCTTCCTGGACACGCGGCCCCACTACGTACGTGCGCGCGCGGGGGAGTGGCGCTCCCTGTCGGGAAGGGAGGGGTGGACGCCTGCCCCCCACCCCACCCCGCTCAGAGGGGAGGGCAGAATGTGAAGGCTGGAAAGGCGCGGTTGGGCTTATGGCCAAACGGCTCCCCACAGTTGCTGGAGATGCGCCAGGAGGGGCTGGCAGTGGATTGGACCATAGCCGGGGAGGGTCTGGTAGGGAACGCCAGGACGCTCGCCTGCCTGTGGTCCAGCCAGGAAGGAGCAGGTTTCATAGGGCTGGGTCTGGAGAGGCCGGAGACCCCTCATCCTGCTTCTCTGCTCCCCTGACCCCCCATCCACCCACAGATCACCCGGCGCTACGCAGAGTTCTCCTCGGCCATCGTCAGCATCAACCAGACCTTCCCCCACGAGAGGACTTTGGCCCTGTTGGGGCAGCTTCAGGTGGGCTTTTATCTCTTGTAGGGCAGGAGAGATCTTCCTTGCAAGCGGGGAGCTGCTGAAGACCCAGAGAATGTGGGGAGGGGGGCTTCCCCTCCCCAGATAGGTGCCTCAAGGGGACCTTTCATCTCCCCCCCCCAGCTTTTTGCATGGGGCATCGCCCACGGTGCAACAAACGTTTATTTCCTGGTTCTCTACCGCAGGGTCGCCAACCTTTTGGACCTCAGGGACCACCAAACTCATAATTTTAGATCCCAGGGACCACTAACCGGTTCTGTGGGCAGGGCCTAATTTGTTGGGTGTGGCTTGGTGGTCCTGGGACTGGCTGGGCATGGCTTGTATGTAAATATTATAAATATGTATATAAACATTGAATTTTTTTATTTAAAAAAAGAGCAACTTTTTACCCAAAATCAGGCAAAGCGGGCAGGCAGATTTGAGTTGCTTACAGAATCATTCAGAGATCAATCTATCTGCCATTGGCTAGCTCAGTCTGTCCCATAAAATTTGCTTGCAAGCAAACTCACTAAATTTGCTAGCAAGTGAACTCACAAAATTAACTCACACCATGTATGTAAATATTGAATTTTTATATATATATATATATAAAAGAGCAACTTATACCCAAAATCAGGCAAAGCAGGCAGGCAGATTGAGTTGCTCCCAGAATCACAGATTAGTTCAGTGATCTATCTATCTGCCATCGACTAGCTCAGTCTGTCACATAAAATTTGCTTGCAAGCAAACTCACTAAATTAACTCACAACACACCATGTATGTAAATATTGATTTTTTTTAATAAAAATAGAGCAACTTTTACCCCAAAGCAGGCAAGCAGATTGAGTTGCTCCCAGAATCATTCAGTGATCTATCTATCTGCCATCAGCTAGCTCAGTCTGTCCCATAAAATTTGCTTGCCCTGAGTCTGCACTGAATAATAGGACCTTCAGTCCTAAGGGAGGTTCAGCTGTGCTTAAAAGCCGAGCCGAAGATCTAAAGACTAACTAGAAAGCAAGAAATCCAACCATTTCCTGCTTCCTAGCTAATCTAAATCTCCCAGCACAGCAGAACAGCTGATGGTTGGAAAAACGAAAAATAGCAATTTAGCAGGCAAGTTTGCCGGGTAAAGAGTGAGTGGGCGGGGAGGGTTCTCGCAGGCCATGTGGACGGCGCAGCCTTGTGTTCCTGCACAGCCTGGATTAATTGCTTTTGGGGGGGGGGGTTCTCTGGGGGTGAGATTTCTCTGCAGCCCACCAAAATTTTCTCACTGCCCACCAGTGGGGCGTAGCCCACTGATAGACGACCGTTGCTCTGCATGCCAGATGCGGCCAGAAATTGAAGTGGAGGAGTGGTCTCTGGGAGGGGGAGGTCGAGGGGCTGGGCAGCTATTCCCCCACATCCTGCCTCTCCTTGGCCCGTCTTGCTAACCGCTGGCCTCAGCCTGGCCTTTGAGGGCAGGGTAGTCTCTTGCACCTCCTAGAAGTGCATGTGGGGGGGGGTGTCTTGCATCTCCTAATATTGGTGGGCCCTGGGCTGGAGATTGGGGGTGGGCCTTCCTCTGATGCGGCCTGCTTCTCTCCCCACACACCATTCCGCCAGACCGAAGTGGAGAACTTTGTCCTGCGTGTGGCGGCCGAATTCTCCTCCCGCACCGAGCAGCTCATCTTCCTCATCAACAACTACGACATGATGCTCGGCGTCCTGATGGTAGGCGGGTGACCGGCAAGAGGAGGGAGGGAGAGAAAGACAAAACCTCACATGCACACACGCATCCAACTTTCTCCCCCTTGGCTTCCCCAGGAGCGAGCGGTGGAGGAGAGCAAAGAAGTGGAAGGATTCCAACAGCTGCTGAATGCCCGGACACAGGTGCGTCGGGGTGGCGGGGTGTTGCAGCTTCCATTCTCAGGCCCTCCCCCCCACCCCACTCCAAGAAACTGGGTGGTAGGGGGGTGCCTGCAGCCACATTTGGGAGGTGAGAGTCCTGCCTTTCCCTCCCTTGGGGTAACGGGGGAGAGGTGTCTGTGGTAGACCCCAGGCGCTGATGTGGAGCTGGCTCAGGCGCACGACTGACGCATCCTCCCTGTGTAGAACCAGTTGATGTGCTCAACAGGTAGAGTGGAGGGGTGCCCCCACGCCCACAGATGGGGAAGGGCCTCAGCTGAACCCATCCTCCCCCTCTTCCTTCCCTGGCAGGAGTTCATTGAAGAGCTCCTGGCCCCGGGGTTCGGGGGCATGATCGCCTTCGTGAAGGAGGTAGAGGGGCTGGCTGAGCGGGGCCAGCTGGAGCGCCTGCGAGGAGAGGAAGGTGAGTGGGGCACGGACTCTGGGAGAGGGGGGAGCAGGAGGAGGGGCTCTTGGTGCCGCTCACTGTTAGGGATACACCCTAGCAGAATCTGCACGGCAGTCAGGCAGTCAGGCAAAAATATGTGAGCTAAACGTTTTTTGTAGCTTACACTCAGTAAAACAGATACACCATGCTAGTTAAGTAGTTTTATTCCAGTCAGAGTTTTAGCATAGTCAAAAAACAGTCCATATATCGTTCACTAGTTC
>NW_020769745.1:27418-42177 GCF_900518735.1 Pseudonaja textilis | reverse complement strand
ACCCTAAACCCCAAACCCTAAACCCTAAACAACCCTAAACCCTAAACAACCCTAAACCCTAAACCCAAAACCCTAAACCCTAAACAACACTAAACCCTAAACCCAAAACCCTAAACCCTAAACAACGCTAAACCTTAAATCCAGGGCCTTTTTCTCCCCGTAACCCTCATTGCTCCCACTCCCTGTCAGCTGCTCAACCTCCCCCCCCCCGAATCAGACTCCAACCAGGTGCATGACACAGGAGGGGGGATCAGCAGGTGGGGAGGGCTTCCTCCCAGGGGTGCAATTTAACCGGTGTACCAACCGGTTCAGTGAGAGAACGCTTCACACTCATGCAGAGTGTTTGCTACTGACCTCCTCCAGCAATCCCTGGGTGTTAAACAGCTAATGCGCAGTAATGCAATGTGCCGCACGAATCGGCTCAGCTTGAAAACCAGGATATAAAGCACAGGCTAGAGCCCGGGCTAGTGAGTGGGCCCAACACCTGATCGTTGGAGCGAACCAAAGTGGTTTGCGCTCAGCTGATCGTCGGAGCTACTGGTTCACCCAAACCAGGCCGAACTGGTAGAATGCCACCCCTGCTTCCTCCCCTGCCCTAGAGGAAGGCTGTTTCCCCGGACCGAGCACCAAACCCAGCTCATCTGGCTCCCTCCTACCTTCTCTCCTTTGGGGCCCGTCTCACCCTTCAGGCCAGGCAGTCCGGGGGGGCCCTGCAGGAAGAAACACCCCAAGGAAGCTTAAGCACCCCCTGTGGTTGACAGCCCCCCTACTCACTCATTTGGTCTCTCCCCCAAAGGTTGGCTACTCACCGCAGGTCCTGGGGGCCCAGCCTGGCCCGTGGCCCCCGGTTTGCCTTGGGCCCCCTACAAAAGAGACCAAAGGCCCAAACATGAATGTCAGCCCCCCTGCAGGGAGGGGTACCCCACTTTTCCCTTTCCAGAAAGTTGGAAATGGGGACCTCTAAGAACTCTAAGTACCCCACCCTCCAAGGATCCACAATTCTAGAACGTGACTGTGTTTCTCCCCCCAGACCCTCCCAGCATCTTACCCTGGAGAGACCCCCGCCCCCCAAGCAATGAGGCAGCTGCCCCCTCCCCTCTTACCACAGATCCCGGGACGCCTCTCAAGCCCTCCAGGCCAGGTTTTCCAGGGGTCCCCTGGGGTCCCACAGCCCCGGTTTTGCCAGGGGGGCCGAGGACCCCTGATTCTCCCTGGAGAGGGGAGAGTTAGGGTGGAATAATGGTCAGACCGAGGGAAGAAAGCACCTATAAGAGATGGCTCCGCTCCTTCCAGCTTTGATGGGGTGGGATTGGATGACCTCTAAGGTCCCTCCCCCACTCTCACGCCCTGCGATGCTCCCTCAGGATGGTGTCCCCTTCAGCTTCTGCTCCGGAACCACCAGAGCAAGCACTGAAGGGCCCCCCCACCCCCAATTTCTCTCTTCTGGGGCCCAAGAGGAGGGCTGGGGGCTCCTGCCCAATAGCAGCCCTGCCCCCTTCTCTGCAGTTGGGACCCCCACCCACCCTTCCTAATCTCTCCTATCCCCCCACCCTTCCTTTTCTGCCTGGAAAAAGACCCATTCAGTGGGGATCGAAGGCCCCTTGAGGGGGAGGGGAAGGGTGTCTGGCGTTTCAGCTGCCATCTGGAATCTTCCATGGAGCCTGGTGACCTCCTCCCCTCAGAAGCAGCCCCACTCACCTTCTTGCCCTTCGCCCCCTGCCGTCCCTCGGGGCCAGGCGTTCCAGCGGGGCCCTGGAGAATGAGACAAGGTCACGGTGGGCCGGGGATCTTTCTCCCTCTGGAGATGGAGGGGGCTGGGTGGAAACAGGGGCCAATGCAGTCCAGAGACCTTCCTTTCTCTCTTCCTTAAGAAAGGGGGGGGCTTTTCTTGCCCCACCCTGCAGTGGAAGGAGTGGGGGGAGGAGACTAAAAGCATTTAGTCCCCGACTCCGGATTTTGGGGGGGGGGGTGTTCTTTTGCTGGGGGTCTTGGATAGCCCCTGGCTGCCTTTCTCTCCCCCGTGTCCTGTGATTCCCTGTGGGTGTTGGGAGGGGGGCATCTCCTGCCCTCCCCAATGGGGTGGAGCCCAACTTACCCTCTTCCCAAGTGGCCCAGGGGGACCAGCCTCACCCGATGGTCCCGGAGACCCCTGGAAATGAAGGGGAGAGGTTAGGGAGCCGCCGACTGAAGCTCCAGGGCGTAAGTAGAACGTGGCGGTCTCTCATGGAAAAGATGAGACACAAGCGAGTGTTCTCGGGATGAGAGCCCAGAGCAAATTCCAGCGCTCCCTTTTATTGAGATTTTTAGCATAGCAAGTATAGTCACATTGTGGATTACAATAATTAGATATAGTACAGACTTGTTTACAGTTGTCTGAGCTGCTTGATTGTTTCTAGTGTTTGTTTTTAATTTCCTTAAGCTATCTCAGTGACCTTTAGGCAAGCATGTATATATAAGGTCTTAGACTAATCATTACCCAATACCCAAGTCAAAGTTTATTCCCACAGTAGAAGGCCATCGAGGGGGGGTGTAAGTGGGAGTCCACGGGGCAGACATGGCCCGCTTCCTGCTGGAAAGTGGGCGGGGGGCTTCGACCCAGCCACATCCCACTTAGGGTCTAAACCTCCCACCCCCACCCCCCAAAATGCTCACCGCCTCTCCGGGTTGTCCATTTTCTCCTTGCTCGCCTTTGGCTCCGTCTTGGCCCTGTGGGGAGAGGCACATGGGTCCGGGGGTCTTTTTTTTTGGCCTTAGCGGAGGGCAGGCTCAGAGGGGGAGGGCCCAGCCAAGAGGGAAGGGTCATACTCACCCGGGGTCCGATTCCTCCAGGGGGTCCGGGGTCTCCAGGGAAGCCAACCGGGCCCTGTGCCCAGAGATAAGTCAAAGTTCACCAGAGTCCGGCTTCCCATTTCTCCCTCCCCCCAAAAATAAATATTCAATTTCGCACTTTTTAGTCTCATCTAACCCTTAGATGCCCCTTCCCCCAAAAACCCCTACAAATTTTTTTTGAACAGTTGGACAAAACAGGCCATAATGTCGGCTTTATTTACCCATAGAATGGCTACACCGGTTTCCCCAACCTTACACTACAAATCCCATCTCTTATCTGGTTCTGGGATTACCGGGGCTTGTAGTCTACAGGAGTTGAGTGGGGAAGGCAGTCCTAGACTTCCTGCCTCCCCCCCCACCCCACCCCTCTCATTTCTGCAGCTTCCCTTACCGGGTTCCCCTTGGGCCCATCGTCCCCAACGGGGCCTCTCCCTCCGGGGGGTCCGGCCACACCAGCGCTTCCGGCTTCCCCTTTCTCTCCTTGCTCACCCCGCGGGCCCTTAGGAGAGAGGAGGGGCTATTAGAGTGGAGGGGATGACGCGGAGCCTCCAGAGGCAGAGGCAGTATATACCTCTCCACACGCAGGATGTGGAAAACAGGGCACCCTGCTGCCCCAAAGCCCCTTCTTAAGCCTTTGAGTAGGCGGAGACAACCAGGACATATTGAGGGGGTCTGTGGCACCCAGGGGCACAGGGTGGCACACTTTTCCACCCCTGATGTGCAGGAGGGTGTGTGAAGCCTGCTCCACATGGGACCCGGGGCCACAGAGCTCTGCTCTGGCGCTGAAGGGCAGGAGGAGGGAAAGACGAGTCTAGGGTGGCACAGCAGGTAACAGCGACACAATCGTGGGGCCAGAAGAAAGAGACGCACCTTCGGACCGGACTCTCCGGGGACTCCGGGTCCACCCTGCTCTCCTGGTTCGCCCTGGGATGGGAGAAAGGAGGTTAGTGGATCGGGCCCACGTTGGGTTCCTCGGCTACGTTTTGCCTCCTGACCCTCCAAAGTCCCGTGGAGTCAGCTGGTTGTGGACAACCGCTTGGGTTCCCGGGACACGGCGGTCCCAACGATGCGCTTGATACATCTAAGGAAAGCCGTCTTTGACCCCAAAGTGGCCTTCCCAGGAGGGCGGGAACTGTCCCTCCTCTGGTTGGGGATGATGGGTGGGATGGTCCAGCCCAGCTGGACAAGCAAAGGTTGCGAGAGCCGATCCGTCTAAGACAGTGGATCTGCAAACTTTCCGGCTTTGCGAACCAGCGGGGTGGCACAGAGGGGATGGTTCCACGTGATCGGTGGGTGAGCGTGGGCGTGCATAGCTCTATTTGTGTGAGTGGTGTGTACATGTGCCCACCGCTCGCACAAATGGGGCTGTGTGTGTGCGCACTTGCAAGCCCACCCGTTCCACACGAAAATAAAAATGCAGCTGTACACGCCCGACACTTCTGCAACCCGATTCTGAACGGACTGTGGCCCCTGGATTGGGGACCCCTGGTCTAAGAGGTCTCAGTGTCCCCCACGGGACAGGAAGGATTCTGTGCAGAGAGAGCCACAAGGATCATGGTCAAGATCCACCTCTGATGTTGGATCCTCCCCAAGGAGCCTGGAAAACCCCTACCTGTGAGCCTCCCCCCAAAATACCACACCCAGCACCCCCCAGAATTCACCTACCTTTTGTCCTGGTGGCCCCTCGTTTCCGATTCCTCCTGGGGGGCCTTGCGGACCCTGTGGGAAAAAGAGATACAACCGGGCTCAGCCCTGGGAATCCATTAAGGGAAGGAATCCGGTGGAGAGGAGGGCAGGAGACACACTCACACTAGCTCCGGGGGGCCCAGCTGGGCCTCGTGGTCCTGGGGGTCCCGGGGGTCCCTGCAAGAAAATACTGATGAGCGTCCAGACATCTCGTTTCCTGACAACAGAGCTGGGCAGGAACCACATTTGGGGGGGGGGGTGTCTGGGGGTCTGGGAGGGATTCCCCTCGAGGAAGGCAGTGGCACTTACCAGGGGTCCCCCGTCACCAGTCTCCCCCTTCTCCCCAGATGGTCCGGGCAGTCCCTGTCGAGAAAGAGCGCGTGAGCGGTGTCCAGCTCAACAGCGGGCAGCGGAGTGACCCTCGCCACGGCCGTTTGTTACCTGCAAGCCAATCGGTCCTGGTGGCCCATTGAATCCTCGGATGCCGTCATCCCCCTTCGTCCCAAAATTGCCCTGGGAGCCCCTCGCCCCAGGCTCACCATCCGCTCCCTAAAGGCAGCACGGAAAGAGACAATCTGAGACCTGGGACCCAAAGGAGAGCCCAAACCCGCTTCTCCTGCTGCCCATTTCAAGAGGGGTCTCCCCAGAAACCAAGGGGTGACGCCCGGGGTGAAGCCAAGGGGTGGCAACTCTCTGCAGAGTCGCCCAAGGGGCGGCGCCCAGAGGACCTGAGGTACAACCGCGAGACCCACAGGAAACGAGGTTATGCCACCCGTGGAATCCCGCCGATACTTACCGCAGCACCCGGCTGCCCAAGAGAACCGAGAGCGCCCGGGGGCCCTGGGGGACCCTGCAGGAGGAAGAGAAGCTTATCAGCTGCACAACAAGCGGAGTCGCAGCTGCAGACCCCGGCTCCCTCTGCCCCGCTGCGATTCCAGCGCAGGGGCTCAGCTTACCTGCTCGCCTTTGCTACCTTTGGGCCCTTTGCGACCCGGGTCCCCCACTTCTCCCTGCAGAGACAGACAGAGAGGAGGAAGGCTTGGTCCAGGGAATTGGGGGAAGGGGGCCAGGACAGGGATGCGCCCACCTGGGTCAACCCACCAACCACTCACCTTATCCCCATCTTCACCCGGGCCACCATGTGGTCCCGCAGGGCCGGGCAGCCCAATGGGACCCTGGGCACCATCACGGCCAGCAGGGCCAAGGGGCCCTTTTTCACCCTGGGGGGGGAGGAGAAGAGAGAAACTGAGGCTGAGAGGATGGAGTGCCCCGCTCTGCTAGCCCACTGCTCCTCGTCCCCTTCCTCTTCACGCATAGGCCCCACCCCGCTTCCTCATGTCTTCTTCCCGTCTCCCCACCACCAGAAGGCATCTGCCTCCACTCACCGGCACGCCCTTTTCTCCAGCCGGTCCAGGTGGCCCCTGGGGGCCGGGTCTGCCCGGGGGCCCGATGGGGCCTCCTGATCCTGAGGGACCCTTCTCACCAGGAGATCCCTGGAAAAAGGAAAGAGGTGGTCAGCCCCAGCCCGGACATGATGAGCACAAATGCAGATTTTTTCATGCTGATCCTATCTCTCACTCCGAAGCCCATCGTCCCCAGCCAGCGAAGGAGGATGAAAGCAGTCAGGGGGACAGTGGGGACCAAAGGCTTGGAAATCTTCTCCTGGGAGGGTTCAAGACGTGTGTGTGTGGGGGGAAATCTCCCTATTTCCTTTGGGCCTGTCACGCCCCCGTTGGATTCTGACTCTGAGGAAGAGGAGGAACAGCCGACAGGGAGTGGAAGTGTGGCTCCGGAGGTTGTGGAGGAAACTGGAGTAAGGCAGAGGGGTGGCTGGGCAGTCAGAGGAAGACCCAGGCCCATCCCCTCTTCATCCTAGGGCACGCAAGGAGGAGAGGATAAGGGAAAAACGTAAATGGTGTGGTCTGCGGGGGAGGAAAGGGCCCCGATCCCCTTCATGGGCTGCAGCTGTGAGGACTGTTTATAAGGACAAACTGCGCATGGCAAAGTTGCTGGAAGCAAAGCGTGAAAATACGTCTAGTTTGTCGGTTCTTATCTCAGTTCTGGCGTCCTTCCCAGTGTGTGTATTTCAATATCCGTGGACGTCTTCAAGCCCTTATCCTGCCTGGTCTCCTTAATTGCTTCAGTGTGCTTTGCGTTGCTGTTTTTTTATCTATTTATCATTGATATGTATTTTGAGCCTGAACGGCATTTCTTCCTTTTCACAACTGTTTGTGGGGGAGTTTTTTTTTTTTCTCCAGTCAATGATAATCGGACCTTTGAAGCCAGAAATTAAAGGCACTTCACCTGTTTTTATGACTTGGTTGTTTTTGTATCCTATCTTGGGTCAACACAGGGTCCATTGTGTGTGTGGGGGGCTGAGGCTGGATCCCTCCCTCCTTCCCACCACAGTCCCTTGGCCTTGGGGGAAGTGGGGGGGGGTAGAGGGGGGGCGGTCTGCAAAGAAGCTGCCCAGCGCAGGTACAAGAAGGATCTGGAGATTTGCAATGTTGGATTGTATCCCGGAGGTCAAACCACAGATCGCGATCCAGTAAGAGGGACCTGGCTGCCGGATCCCTCTGTGGCCGAAAGGGAGGGGCCCCTGAAATACTCACCGCTGGTCCTGGGGGGCCGGCAGTTCCCTCGTTGCCTTTCAGTCCAGGGCCACCCTGCTCAGGAAGAGAAGAGGCTGAGTTGGCCCACCTGCCTTCGATGGCTCTCTCCCAGATGAAGGATGGGGGGGGGCAGACCAAAATCCCCCCCCCGAGTCCTCAAGACCTCCTCTCTTCCACGGATGGGGGCTCTAAGAGGGGCCCCTGAGCCAATTGCTGATAGGCCCCAACTCAGAAGAGAGTGCCCTTTTGAGCACCACCCAGACAGATGGGTAGCTGTTGACCCCAACTGAAGCCGGCCATATGGCGGATCTGGATTTTGGCTCTCCAGGAGGAGGGGTCAGCAGGACACCCTTCCCCGCCAAAGGCCCCCCTGCTGGTCGCTGGCCTTGTGGGAAAAGGGTCCCTCCAGGGGTGGGATTCTACAGGTTCGCCCCTATTCGCTAGAACCAGTTGTTAACCTTCTAAGCAGTTCGGAGAACCGGTTGTTAGAAGAAATTACAGGGCTAATCCTGTAAGGAAGGCAGGAAGGAAACATTCTTGGGTTGCTTACAGAAACTGCCTCTCCGTTAACCCTTATTACATTCTTGGCAGGACTAGACTTCCTGTCTCAGGAACTTCTCTGGAGTTTTTTTCCCCCTCCTTTGCTGGTCCTTTGCTTGTGTGGAGTGAGCATTCAAAGTTACAATGGCACTGATAAAAGTGACTTATGACTGTTTTTCACCCTTACGACTGTTGCAGCATCCCCACAGTCACGAGAGGCCAGGCGAGGAGAGGCGTGCCTCGATGTGAGTGATGTTGAGTTGGCCATGCCCAGCCAGTCACATGACCACCAAGCCACGCCCACCAACTTAGCCACGCCCATAGAACCGGTTGTTAAAAAAAATTGAATCCCACCCCTGGGGGTCCTCTTCCCCTCAGCCCCCCCCTTTATTGCCTGCAAGCCCTCCCTCTGCCCCACTGCCTGGGGGAGGAGGGGGCCCTGGAGCCCAACCAGGTTGAGGGGGAGAAGGGAGAGGAAGGAGGGGGGGGCTTTGCGGGGGTCAGACCTGAGAAATGGGGGGCAGAGAGAGATTCCTTCTTCCCACACCCTCTTAATCCAACAGTACGCCGTGGCGTACTGATGAAACCTCCAGCTCAGTAGCAGTATAGCCCTGAGCTACTTGGATGCCGGGAGGCTCTCTCTCTCTCTCTCTCTCTCTCTCTCAGCTTGGACCAGGGGCTCAACTAGATGGTCTCTAAAGGGCCTCCAGCTCTGCAAATGCAGGGTCCGAGTCCATCGCTGACGTCTCAGAGAGGGCCTTTTAGCTGGGAAAGCAGCTCAACTACCTCTGTTTTCCAGACAGCCCTGGTAACATTTCCAGGGGGGCCAAGGACCCCTTTAGACCTGAGTGGGATGGTCAGAGGTGCCTCCCTCCTCTCTCCCCCTGCCCAGCCATGTCTGGTCATGCCAGACCCATCCCCTTCTAGGAATTGTCTGGCTCTCCCTGGGGGGTCCCTCTTGGCCCCAGGGATACCCAAAGGGGAAGAGAGGGGCAGAAGGGATAAGAGGAAAGAAAGAAAGAGAGAGAGAGAGAGAGAGAGAGAGAGAGAGAGAAAGAAAGAAAGAAAGAAAGAGAAAGAAAGAAAGAAAGAAAGAAAGAAAGAAAGAAAGAAAGAAAGAAAGAAAGAAAGAAGAAAAAGAGAAAGAGAAAGGAAGGAAGGAAGGAAGGAAGGGAGAGGGAGAGAGAGAAAGAGAGAGGGGGAGGAAAGAAGGAGACAGAAGGAGAGAGGAAAGGGAAAGAGGGATGTAACAAAAGAAAGGAAAAAGAAAGAAAAAAGAGAGAAGAAAGAAAAAAGAGAGAAGAGAAAAAGAACAAAAGAAAGAAAGAAAAAGACAAAGAGAAAAAGGAGAGAAAGAAGAAAGAAAACAAGTGAAGGAAGGAAGGAAAAGAAAGAAAGAAAAGAGAGAAATAGAGGAAAGGAAAAGAGGGATGAAACAAAGAAAGAAAAGAAAGAAAAGACAAAGAAAGAAAGAAGAAAGAAAAAAGAAGAAAAAAGGAAGAACAAAAGAAAGAAAGGGAGAGAAAGACAAGAAAGGAAGGAAGGCAAAGAAAAGAAGGAAGGAAGGAAGGAAAAGAAAGAAAGAAAAGAGAGAAATAGAGGAAAGGAAAAGAGGGATGAAACAAAGAAAGAAAAGAAAGAAAAAACAAAGAAAGAAAGAAGAAAGAGAGAAGAAAGAAAAAAGAGAAAAAAGGAAGAACAAAAGAAAGAAAGGGAGAGAAAGACAAGGAAAGAAAGGAGAGAAAGAAACCAAAGGAAGGAAGGAAGGAAGGAAAAGAAAGGAAGGAAGGAAAAGAAAGGAAGGAAGGAAGGAAGGAAAAGAAAGGAAGAAAGGAAGGAAGGAAGAAAGGAAGGAAGGAAGGAAAAGAAAGAGAGCGAGAGAGTCTCTGTAGGGACTTCCTCTTCCTGCTCCCTCCCCCGATGGAGACCCCCCCCAACAACCGTCCCCTGCGGAGGGAGGCCAGGGACCTACAGCCGTGCCGGGAAGGCCTCGCTCTCCGGGGAAGCCCCGCAAGCCTGGGGGTCCGTCCTTTCCGGGGCTTCCGCTGGTTCCTGGGTCGCCCTGAAAGACACACCGGAATGTCACAAGGTTCCCCGCCCTCCCGGGACCCCAGCTTCTCCCCCCTCCCCCCCGATCTTCTGCACAGCCAAACCTCCCCTCGCAGGGAGGGCCCCGTGGATGAGGGACAGCAGCCACAAAAAAGGGGGGGAGAGGGGATTCCCATGCGTGGAACCCCCCGGAGACCACCCTCTGCGGGGGCCACGGCAAAGGAGGGGAGTGAGGACGGAGGGGTGACAAGAAGCACCTGGCCGGCCGGCCACCGTGTGTTACCTTGGTCCCTTCCTTCCCGGGGGGCCCTGGCAGGCCTTGTTCTCCCGGAGGCCCTGGGGGCCCCGAGTGGCCCCTCTCCCCCATCTGGCCCGTTTCCCCTGCAGACCCCTGTTGGAAAAAGCAGCGGGGATTGGAGAGAGTTTGAAGGGCTCCTTCCCCTCCCTTCCCCTCCCTCCCTCCCACCCTTGCCCCCTTTCCGGGAGCATCCGTTACCTGTGGCCCCACGACGCCGGGCCCGCCTGGGGAGCCCGCCTTGCCTTGCAGCCCCTGGAAGACAGAAGAGGAGAGAGTGGCGGGGGAGCATGGTGGGGGGGGCAGTGAAAAGCCCCTTCCTCCCCTCTTAACTGGGCCCAACCAGGGCTGAGCCTCTTCAAAGACTGGTTGGCAGTGTTTGACCCGGGCCTAGACTGGAATTTGCACCCGGAACCCTCTCAAAGCCACACCAGAGTCTTCCCTGCTAGTCTCCAAACCCAGGAGTAGATTGGGGGTGGGCATGGGGAAGAAGAGGTCCCTTGAGCATGTGCCGAGTGCACTGAACCGTTCTGAATACAGACCTCTTGCTAGTAATTTATTAGATGGATTGGCTGGTTCGATCTACATCAGGGGTCTCCAACCGTGGCCCCTTTAAGACCGGGGGGACTTCAACTCCCAGAATGCCTCAGCCAGCAGAGCTAGTCTCCAAAGCCAGGAGGAATTCTGGGAGTTGAAGTCCTCCAGCCTTAAAGGGGCCCAGGTTGGGGACCCCTGATATAGATCAAACGAGCCAATCAATGTAATAAATTACTAGCAAGAGGCCTGTATTCAGAACTCAGCACGTGCTCAAGGGACCTCTTCTTTCCCATGCCCCTGGTTTTGGAGACTAGCTTTGTTGGCTGAGGAACTCTGGGAGTTGAAGTCCACCAGTCTTCGAGGGGCCCGGGGTGGAGACCCCTGATTCTAGCTCACACTTCCATCCTGCACAGCTGAAGGTGGCTTGTTTAATGCTCCCACATCCTAGCCCCTCTCCCCCCAAAAATCCAACCCTGTGAGGCGGGCTTGAGTTCACAAACAGTCCTAAATAAAACCTCCAGGAAATTGGCTTTGAAAAAAACACACGCACAACGATTGCATCAATCTCAAACGTTGGATGCTGGAGGAAAAGAACCATTTTGATTCAGACATCAATATCAATCTAAAAAGTCAATCTCAGGCACGGATGGGATTGTCGAGTTGTCATTGCAGGAAGGTTCCCATCTCGGATGGCAAAACCTCAGATAAAAGAATGTTTCCAAGCAAATACAACTCAGGTAAACAAAGTCACTAATCTAAAGGAGGATTAGAGAGACGAAGTAAACGTATGTTAGACTTTAACTAGAGATAATTCATTGTATGGATTGCTGTGCTAAACAGTAACCAAAGTTAAGCAGTAGCCAAAGTCAAACAGCGATGGAGGATAACTAAAAATGTGTATAAATGCAAGACTAGACTCCAATAAAGTTCATCATGATTCGGTTGTTCGTGATCAAACAACTCGACTGCCTCGTCATTATGACATGGGATTCAGCCGGTTCGGACCGGTTTGAATGAACCGGTAGTGCCGGCGATGGGTTGGCCCTGTCCACCCACCCCTGCAGTAGTCTGTCCTATATTTCCTTTGTTTGAAGCCCGGCTGATCGACGCGGCCAAGTGGATTGCCATGCCTCCACTCTTTTAGTCACCGGGACTGAAGATAAGCTACGTTTTAGAGCTGATTTTAAATGCACTGTGCACGTGCCCACCAAAGCGGTTGTTATACCGGTTGATTCCCACCACTGATCTCAGGCTTTCCAAATTTAAAATAAAGACTGATTTTTATTTTTATTTTAGGAAAAAGGCAGAGTGGAAATTGAAATTCTGAAATGTTGAGGGAGGGGGCAGGGTTTGGGGAGAGGCTCCTGGCCCCCCCCCATCGCCCCAGGGGGGGGGGGGAAAGCAGCTGCCTGGGGGACCCTCGCTCACCACTTCTCCGCGCTGTCCTGGGTGGCCGGGCATCCCATCTTTGCCAGCGGGGCCCTGTGGACAAAGAAAGGGGACAGAGTCAGTGGTGTGTGGGGGAGAGAGTGTGGGGGGGGAGGACAGAGGAGATGAGGGGTTTGTGACTTACCGGGGGGCCTTTTGGTCCGGGGAATCCATTCGGCCCCTGAGTTCCTGGTTGCCCCTGCAGGAGGAGGAAGAGGAGGAGAGACCCCTATTAGGGGTCATGCCCGGGTGCCTATTGTGGTTTGCAGGCAGCAGGTGTGGACGGCTGAGATCTCGGAGAGCGAGGACTCAGATGAAGGGCCCGAGTGTGAGGCAGGGATGGGGCCAGGACTATCGGAGAGTGGGGTGCTGCCTTCGGAGATTGTGGAGGCTGGCAGCAATGATGAAGAGGTCGCCGAGGAGCCTGTGCCCAGTGCACATGCGCACAGGGCCGCTCGAAGGAAAGAGTAGCTGCAGCAGCATGGACCACTCGGGAGTAAGGCTGCAAAGTAATGGCCCCTCCCTTAAGAGATAAAAGCCAGCTGAGAAACCGGAGCTCTTTGCAGGAAGCAAAGAAGTTCTTGCACTCAAGCCTTGTGGATGTTCGGACTCTCTTAGTTTGTGTTTGGAGTCTCTTTCTGTTTGAAATATTTCTTAGCGACTTTATCTCGTGTTCTTGGCAGCCTTGTACCACCTTGGCAAGGCTCCTTCTTATCAGAGACAATGAGTTTGAAACAGCCTTTTAACCGGGAAAGAACGGAATTTGTAACGAATCATTAAAAGGTTTTGCTGTTACTTCTGTTGTGGTGTTGGTTTCGTTGGAACTAGGTTGGGGTCAGGACAGTGCCCGCCACAAAGCTAGACCCAAATTGGAAGTCAGAACCTCCAGACGGAGCTCAGCAGCCCTGGCTTGGAAAGGATTATGGTCTCTGGGGCTCTTGAACCCACTCAGCCTCTTCCAGACAGACCCCCTCCCCAATCCTCCTCCAGCCCAGAGCCCCCCACCATGGTGGAGCATGGAGGGCCAGGGGAGCTATCTTTTCACCAGGTGTTTTACGGCCAGGTGTCCATGTCAGAGTATTAATGAACTGAAACAGAGCATAGTAACAGCCAATGAATAGGCATCGCAACTAAGTCAGCCAATGAGGACTGCTTGGAAACTGAAACTGGAAGGAGCCTAGGCGTGACTCTATATATTAAGCTCTGAAGCTGCAGCTTTGTTTGCAACTCTGAATCGAAACCGAAACTGGTCTCTGTTCTGAGTTCTGAAACTGCGGCCTGTGGCTTTGCTTGTGCTGCGTGGGAAGAATCTGCTATTGGTATTGTACATTTTATTCGTATTATGATGTACATAAACAAGTAAATGAATCCTGCTGAATCAGTCATCTGGGTGGGCTTCCTGGATTTGAATTTCTGCTGCAAAATCTAACCGTCCCGTCTCCTGGACCCGCCCAAATCAGGAGCCTCGGCTTACCCGTTCGCCTGGGGGACCCGGGGGACCTTCGCCACCAGAGGTGCCCTGGGGGGGAAGAAGAGAGACAGGTGAGGAGGCAGGGCAGGGACGCCTGTGCCCACAGTCCACCCACCAGACGCCCGAGCTTCTCGGCATCGCCGTAAGAGAGAACCACGTGGGAGGATTTGCACCCATCACTAAGCGTGAAAACCGTCCCTCTCCTTGCACCAAGGCTGAGTGGTGTGGTGGAAGGAAGAAACGGCCTGTCCGTGCAGAAGAAATCCGGATGTTGCGGTTTCCACGTGCGGAGAATGGTTTGGGCAAATGTGCCGGTTTCACATACACAAATACACGAGCCGGACGCGCAATCGACTTCCTTTCTCCTCCAGATTTTTCTTTCGCATTTCCAAAAAAAATCGATCGCTTTCCTCTCCCTCCTTCCCTCCTGCTCTCCCTTTCAACGTGGAACCTCCCGATTCAGGAGCAGTCTACCTCCAAGTCTCCCATCATCATCGGGCTCACCTTGGCTCCCAATTTCCCAGTGGCTCCTCGTGGCCCTCGCTGCCCTCTGGGGCCCTGAAAGACAGAGAGCATGCATCCATCCAGGGGCCACAGCCCTGCGCCCCCAGGGCCATCCCACTCCACCACCACCCTTCAGAGTCCCCCGGCAGGAGACGAATGCCGCCATAATGTCCACCTGTCATTCGCACTAGGCGCCGGAAGGGAAAGGGGCAGGGAAGAGGGGGAACAATCCCCTGGTGGATCCCTCCCCCACAAAAAACTTATCCCTGTCACTCACAGAGGGTCCTCGTTCACCTCGTGGTCCCATTTTCCCAGCGAGGCCCTGTGGGGGGGAGGAACAAAGGCCAGTCTGAGAAGCAGCCCCCTCCCCAGAATACCCACACACACACACCTTGCGCCCGACCGTCCCAGGAGGGGCTATTCCGGGGGCCACAAACTGATATCCTGAACATGGAAGGAACCCCAGCTCCACTAACACAAATGGAAGCCTTCCTCCCAGATGCCGCACAAGGGCCGCCCTCTCTTGCACCAGAAAGGACCCTGAGCAGAGTTCTTAGGGAAAGCGTCCAAGAAAGACTTTGCAGGTGGTTTCTTTGACGTCGACTTTAGTGAAAGAAAGAGAAAAAGAGAGAGAGGGAGAGAGAAAGGAAGGAAGGAAGAGAGAAAGAAGGAAAGAGAAAAATAAAGAAAGAAAGAGAGAAAGAAAGAAAAACGATAAAGAAAGAACAAAAGAAAGAAAAAAGAAAGGATAAAGAAAGAAAGAAGGAAGAGAAAGAAAGAAGGAAAGAGAAAGAGAAGCAGAAGAAAG